>JADKLZ010079130.1:0-17566 GCA_021533235.1 Biomphalaria straminea
GGGGGGGGACAAGAAATATTTCTCTTTATTTATTCATTTTATACACTTGACTATATTTGTGTGTGTATTTTTTTTTTTACACACGTCAATATCTGGTGTCATTAAAATAGTTGATTTTTTTTCTGTAGCTTTGTTTTGATTTAGCTCCTTCGTCTTGCCTTTCATTTCCTAACCATGGCCACCACTTCACATATATTTCGTGGAGTCAACAGGTCTTTCAATGTAGTTGAAATTCCTGCATCAGGTAACTGTTTAGTCTTATCAGTTGCATATTTCTGGAAAAAATGATATCGACGAAACTGTTGCTCTCGAACTTCGCAAGATGGCTGTAACCTTTCGTGGGAAATCTGTTATATGTTATAAAATGGTTTAATTTAATAATTTATACACCTAAAATTAGCGCGGGTCCCAAGAATGTGCAGGACCCGCTGAGGTCGAATAGGTTGCAGTGGCCTAAGGGGAGGAGGACCACCTGAGGCCATTTTTTTTATTTCTCATCCGAATGCATTTATATTTGGTATACATATAGATGTTGTTTATCTAATGTAAAAAATGTAAAAAAAAACTTTACAAATATTTTGGTTGCCATGGAAACGCCGCCATATTGGATTTTTTTGGGCAACTTTAGACCCTATCTCCTTAAAAGCTATTAGCTTAAAATGAATGAAAGAACTTGTATTATATGCTTAAACATAGTATCTATAAAGAAATAGACTCAGAATTTGAATAAGCCTTTCCATTTTTTTTTAAAATTTATTCAAACATATGATGTATTTTTTTCTCTAAAAAAGTAGTTTTTTTGTGACAAAATAATATATAAAAAAAAAATTAAAACAAATATTGAAAAACTGGCTCTATTTCATTGAAGTACAATATCCTGTTAACATATATTCCAAATTTCATAAGAATCCATCAATAAATAAAAAAGTAGATAGAAATTGAAGAAGCTGACCGAAGCAAAAATGTGATTATCGAGAAAAACAACTAAAAAGAAACAATAGTATTTTCAAATGATTTAAACAGTATTTTCCATAAGTGGGGCCTGTTTTTTCAGTTAATTTTATTTCCCTGCAAGCTTAAGCTGCTCTCCTTTAATGAATCTATGTTAAATAGCTTGATTTCCTTTTTTACAGAGTTGGAGAGTTTGTTTTTTAGGTCCCATTTTTTGAAAGTTGATGACTATGAATAGTAATGGAGACATACAATCACTTTTTACATTATACAAAAAATCCAGAGCCAAATTCCCAACTGATCTAAGGACTGAAAAGTTATATCTTTTAAATGAGATTCATTTTGTTTTGCTATAGTTACTTTTGGGTGTATCGTCTCATTTGCATTCTGGTTGGCTCCCGAGAGGCGCAACTGTAAAGGTTTTGATCTGATAACTGTCGATACAAATGTTCCAAGAGATTAGCAAGTCAATCATAGTTAAAGAAATGCTAACACATTAAATACTTTTACAGGAACTTTGTCCAGTGCAACAGCAAAGTTAAAATAACACCATAAAGAAACTCCAGTTGGGTAACGTGGTAAATTTGGTAGAAGAAATCCAGTGGCAAATAATGGCTAAAATGGCATTTCTTATTTTGTCCACATGATGATAATTTTTTATAGCTATTGCAAAGATATTGCATAGCATGTAGAAAGTTTTTTTAGAGCATTCTTGGTTGAATTACCATAGCCTTGGTCACCTAGGCTGATCTTGTCCTTACTTCGGAATAAAACATGGCGGCGGAGAAAACCAGGTAGCTCGAAACCTGTATGTCCGACGAATTGTTGTTTTATGACAATACCTGGGCTCAGATCTATTAATAAAACTCTCACAAACAACCTGGTGTTTCAACAGACAAGGTTGTTTATCTTGGTGTAAACTTCTGCCCTGATCTTTTCCATAAAATTTCAGTTGATTGCATCAATGCCGAAGTACCTTTAAAAAGTAAAAAAAAAACAAAAAACTTGTAAAGTGAACTGAATTATTTTTTTAAAATAGTTTCTAAACAATAGAAGTTAGTTTTTGTAATATATAATAAATTCAATGTGATTTCTTTTTTTTAAATTTATCTATATCCAAAGATTTAGGTAGAATTAGAACTAGCCCAGCCCTATGTATATTATAGTAACAAAAAAAAATTACTTAGATACATTTATGTTTGTTTTTTCTACAATAGGGTTAACACTTATAGTGAAAGTTAGAACTATATCTATTTCAATAATAAAAAATATATTACCTGAGTAGTTGACATCTTGTTTCCAAAGTGAATGTCAAAATGGTAACTAGATCTAGACTAGTCACAAGAACTTGTTTTTGAATGTAGAGAAGAAAATTAGATCTAACTTTAGATTCAGATCTTCATGTTGTACTTGTAGATCTAGTAGTGAAACTTTTGATAATCTAGCTAGGTCTAGACCACATCTGTATTAGAAGCTTTGATATTTAATTCTTAGGTTTTGATTGAGATTCATCAGTTATTATAATTATGAAATTGTGTAGTGACTGTAGTCTGTAACTGTAAGTACTGTAAGAAGGATTAGTACTAGTAGGGCGTCTTCTTGGCCTACCCTGCCGGTAATAGTCTTATAAGGTCTAGATCTAGAATGAAAAATTTAGAAAAAGGTCTATTCATGTTAGTTATTAGGCTAGATCTAGATTTAGAAGCTAAATAATAAGTGAACACGTAGAGAATCTCAGGCTTGATCATCAATAGAACATAAACAACCATGTTTTGTTTACGTTCAAACTAATATGGATACCGGCGGAAGCCCAATGCCGACCAATCATTTTGTCGGAAATAATAAGATACTATAAATAAATATATTTTACACTCTCGGTGACCACGGATTTCCGTTCAGAGCCGAAACGCTATTTATTATACTTCGGAGATACGGTTATTTTAGGAAAGTGTAAGAAACGATGTTTTCATTGATACCCAATATGCCTAGGTCGAATAAGTCTACACATATCTATTCAATGCGTTACCAAGGGTATTATTTACACGTAGATTTGAAATTTGATAAAATAAACATTATACATGCTCTGGAAAAATGAATAAAAACAATATTTAAAAGTAAAAATTACATATTTCAATGTTCAAAACGTGTAGATAAATGGATAAACTTTCAAATAATGAAATAAAAAAAAGTTCGATTTTTTTATTTTAAATATCGATATTTTGCTTCTTAGTGGTGGTCCTCCTCCCCTTAACCTAAGCCCGGCGTATGCTACGCCGCCGGTCGACTAGTATATACATAATTCTCTACGTCGCCCAAGCAGACAAGACACAACGCACTCACGCCGAGTCTCAAACCCTCGATGAAAAAGTCATGGAAAGATTACTGTTCTATTTTTACAAGTCGAACAAGAGTAACCCCATAACGGCGTCTTAGATCACGGCTCAGAAAAAGAACACAGGGGGGGGGGGGAGGACAAGTAAATCTTTGTCTTTACATTTTATATTTAACTACATTTATGTCTGTGTTTTTTTGTTTTTTTTTCAGACGTCAATATCTGGTGTCATTGAAATAGTTGCATGTTTTTTCTTGCAGCTTTGGTTTGATTTAATAATAATAAAAACCATTAATGTTTATATGTAAATTCCTCTTATAATTTGTGCATTTCCAAAAAAAAACAACAACACAACTACAACAAACCGATATGTACATTCCCACTAGACTCACTCACAATTTATATGTGAAAAGTTTCAATAAGATTGTTTCTATTTAATAATTTGATTGGCAGGGAAACAAAAGAGTGTTTGTCATTGCTATCGGTGTCTTGTTTGTAAAATGTTCTACATGTTTCGGATGTTCCTTCAAGGTTGAAGATAATTACTTCCTAGTCCAAACCTCCCGCAGGGGGATGGGAGCGGGAAGGGTTTGAACCCTGGACCATCGATAAATCTGAACGACAGTACAGCGTGTAAACCGCACGGTATATCTTTTGTGATGTAAAACCACAAAATCCTGACCAAATGGGTTTTTTTTTGGCCGTTGACTTTACTAGCAGCGTATGAAGTTTATTACATATTTTTTAATGTTCACATTGCCATACAAGGCAGTGATATTAAAACTTAAAATATTGCAGATGTGAGCGTGATAAAACATAGCCAGGGTCCTTTCGCTAACATAAAACAAGTGCAAATTTCTAAGTAATTGTAATCTCTGCTGCCCTTTTATTTGATGATATAATCAGTTTTTGCAGTAAAAATTTGTTTATTCTCTAGCATAATATCAAGGCATAAAATTTTGCATGTTAAAATTACTGTTGAGTTTCGGTATTTTGAAAACTTACCCCGCTAAACACCATAGCATAGTGCTCTTGAATATTCCGCCTCGCAGTGTGGTAATCTTTTTTAGCTTGTTCTAGAAACCATTCAAAGCGCTTTCTGTCAATCAACGCCACCACATCCACGTAATAGTCACGCACTGTGTCTCGGCGTCGTCTGTTTGGTGGGTCTGACCATAGTGTTGACTGATTGATGACATTCCATCGAACAGTCTTTTCTACTTGTGGCGCTGTGCCATAAATTTCATCTATTACACTTTAGACATTACATCTATTATATTGTTTCTTTCATTATACATACTATATAGGCCTACTTTATATCTGTTACATATATTTTTTCTCAAACATTTTGTACACCAAAGTATAAGTGTGTGTGTGTGTGTGTGTTCAGCTGATTCTTATACATTGAAAGTAATTCACATTTACAATACATGGCTCCTTGTGTCTCGGAAGACAATGGATACGACCAGCCTTTGTTTTATTCTTGTGACTGACTAAGTCGATTCTGTAGCTTCAGATTTTGCCACAGTTCATGCATGTTTGTGCATCTGTCTTAGGGCTAGGTGACAGGGCAGATTTCTTCTTATATCTCGTGGCTGATGCAGCTTGGTTTCTTTGCACTCGGCAAAGTTTGTACTAGAACGTAGAGACTGTTTTAAATACTATCCAGTCTTGGGCTATATTCTCCTACATACTTTGTTCAATGCCCGTGGTTCTCATATATCGCTTACAGAAATTTCTGTAGGTTTGTCTTGGGCGGCCCTTGGGTCTGACTCCTTCTTCAAGCTCAGCGTATAGGATGTCTTTGGGGAATTCTTCCATCTGGCATACGAGTGACATAACCAAGCAACTGGTGTGCCTGATTCATGCTGAATCTATAAATCTATGTATAGAAATGAAATGACTTAGAGCCCAAAGATTTAAGGATGTGTACAGACATTTTTCGTTGACCAAGTCTACATAATTTGTCATACTTATGTCTTTGTCCAACGGGGATCTGTTAATGTCTTGTTGTCTTCTGCGCCTGTCTTTGGACTTTTCTCTTCACCTTTGTCAGAGCTGCCAGCTGTCAGTCTCTATGACATTTTTTCCCAAACTTTATCCGCAACACTGCGAACATTTTGAATGTTTAGAGGAACATTTTTTTTCTCAGAGAGATTAATTCTCGTGATGGCCCAGTAGTAAATTAGTCCAGTAGTTCGTGGAATACATATCCAGGACTCGCGGAACACAAGGGTTACAGTTAGGAAAACACTGCTTTATGCCATTGAGGACAAAATCGTTCTTGTGATGATCTCGTTTATAAATGAAAGCGTGGTCGAGAGGCTAAGTGCGCTTGAACTTGGCTTGGCTTAGCTACCTAGAAGGGAGCTCGAGGTTCGACACCCGACTCGGGTAGAGTTGTGTTTACTGAGCGCCCAAAGGCAGCACGGAAAACTAACTCCTAGATACCCCCTCCCCCCCACCACTGGTCCACAAATGAGACTGGACGAAAGCGCTCTGGGCTTGCTATAAGCACGAAAGTAGCGCTATATAAAAGCTATAATAATAATAAATAGCCAAGATTTTTTAAAACTCTAACAAAAACATTATAACATGTGTAAACACGTGACGTACGAGGTATCTGTGTGTCAAACTTTTCAAAGCTTGTGCTTCTAAGCAATTCTAATTTATAAACATATTGGTCAAATGTTGTCCTAGAGCGAGGTGTAGTAGACTCAGTTCTTGTAGAACTAGAAAACATTTCGAGGGACATATTTCTCCAAGGCTTTTTAGGTATCTTGTTATCCGAGTCAAACAGATATTCGGAGTTGTCCATTTGGAATACAGCTTTCTGAAACAATTATACTTTTTAAAGTTTTTATAATGGAAAAAAAATATACTAGTAATTGTTACTTTTTAAAACGTTAGTGTACCGACTACTTCATCTTTAGTGCTTTTTGGTTTATTTCTAATGTGGACACTTTGGGTTAGGGGGTGGGGTTATCTTGGGGAAAGTTTCGTGTCCTCTCTGGGCGTTTAGCAGATATCATGGTACCCAAACTGCGTACCTGTCAATGTAGCCGAGCGGTGTATAACACAAGGTAGATAAATCAAGAAATCAATGTATAATATACTAGTCTTGTTCCTTATCTCTAAGATTACTAATGTTAATAATAGTGTTACCATATCAGGTGCACCTCGAGGTCTCTTTTAACTTTTGTTGGTATTATGAAGGAAAGAAGAAAATGTATCGTTTTTAAATGACTTAATAAACTCTTAAACTCTTAATAATAATTTTAATAATAATTAAAATACAAATAATAATAGTAACGAAAACGACTACGATGAATATGGTCACTTTGTAAATACATTTGACGCTTGACTACTCACAAATAGCAAATATAATAATAATGCTAAAAATGAAAGTAATTGTAATAATCTGAACAACTTACTATATGAAATTTAGAGTTATTGTTCGACAATGCCTCGGGTGACCTTTTAATGCAAAATACAGCCTTGTGGTTAATATCATGGTAGTAGCCTATATCCTTGTCATGAAAAGAGAGTTTGTTGAATATTATGAAGTAAGTTGAGCTTATCTAAAGATATGACGCACTAATTACATATCATATATTGAATAGTATTGTTGATGGTGAAATAAATAGAAATGTATACCCTTTCTCGACGTTTAGCACATAGAGTTAAAGTTCTTCCTAGAGATTAATTTTAATTTTTATCGGCGACTTCCACACTCATTTTCCCAGCTGGTGCCCTCGAGCTGTAGATCTTCTTAGAAGTTTTGAAGTCTTGTATTCGCTTTCCATTTTTAGGCTTGTATGCAACGGCTGACTTTGGTAAAGATGTTTCTTCTTGGATAAGGATGTAATGAATAAATCTTATTGGACTTTCTTAACCAATTTACTTTTAGGGCTGCTGTCCTTGTGGGAAAGGATTTTTTTTTTGGTGACATGTTCTCTGCAAGTTATCCCTAGAATCTTTCTAAGCCATCGCAGCACAGCGACCTTAACCATGCAAGTGTAAGCGGCTGTTGTAAATATAATTGCGTTAAGGAGATAAATATACGTCTTCTATCTGATTTTGTAAAACGGTACCTGCTTTCCACATCTGACACGCCACATCTTGATAAGGATTCTAAACTTATTTTAGCTCTGAAATGTAGTAAATAGGCATAACTATGGTTCTATGGAGCGTCATCTAAAGGCGAATTCTATGCTCATCTCTGTCGAGGCACTCCGTTATCCCTTATATATGCTTATTGTTGTTGCTGTATTGTATACATGTCCAGGTACGTTAGTCCGTTTGATTTGCGTCATGGTATTGTGTTTTCATGATGCAGCTGAGCGAATGGCGCTGTCGATAGGCTAAGAACGCACTTAGATTGACTTGGCTACCTACAAAGGAAGCTCGAAGTTCGACACCCTACTCGAGCAGAGTTGTGATTACTGAGGGCTTAAATGTACCACAATAACAACACTTCTCCCAGATACCATTTCCGCCACTGGTCCAAGAAATAGGATTAGACCATAGGGCTCTGAGTAATCTATAAGCTATACATTTTATGTAGTTATTGACTAGCAGGATAAGTAAAAATGACGCTATAGACACTGTTATCACGCCATATCTTGTTGATGCAGATCTCTGTTGCCCCATCGTCCGTTTTAAAATAGAAGCAGTATAGATATCGCATATGGAAAAAAAATACACTAGGTAATGTAATTTTTGCACGTAATTTTTCATAGTGATTCCTAAAGGCGATGGTGAATTTTCCTATCTTTCTTTGTTTCTTGGCCCTTGTCTTCAAGTCTTGTCCATTTCACCGGCAGATTCTCTTTACTATCAAACCTGTTTGCGTGTTAGTGTCCTCTGCCTCTTGTGTAATAAGGTTTCCCTCTTTTCTGAATTCGGCATTTTTACATCGTTGATCAGTTTGTATGTTTTGTCTGGTATACAAAGAATATGTCCAGTCCTCATTCCCCCACAAAGTCTGAAAATAACTTCTGGTTAAGCCAATGTATAATTCTATACAACAGTATATAAAAATTTAATGACATGTCTATAGATTCTGACTTGCAAGACAGTTAAATAAGTGCTCTTGAGCTTCTGATAATTTATTAAACTCTGTTATGAATAAGGTCTACGTACGGAAATTGTCGAGGATGTGTCCGTTAGAAATAAAGGTGGTCAAGACCAAATTTAATTTTAGATTGTATTTTAAAAAAAATTGATCGGTCGGTCTCAGTGTGGTATTTTTTATAGTAATTATTATCTTAAAGATAATTTTCAAGAGTAAAAGAATCGTTAGAACAGTTTTCGAGAACTGTGTCAAGTTTTTCAACCTATGAAGGAATTTTAAACCGAAAAGAAAAATTGCAGAAAGGTCTAATATTTTATTAAAAATGATTTCATGTTTTCTAAATGACTTATCAGCGTTTCCGTATTCTGTTCATAGTACGAAACAGTCTTTATAAATTTCCTACATTAAGAAGTAAGAATGTTTAGGTCTGATTTCTATTTGTTTTTAAACAATGTACCATAACTCTAGACAAACTAAATCAAAATGATTTTCTTTGTTACCTTTCTTGGTCTAATTTTCACTTTTTGTTTTTGAAAAAATCCTTCCCTGTCGATGTCTAGAGTATAGAGAGGAATGTTAACGTCAAAACTCTGCGAACGCCTCAGATTAAATTTGGTTAGAAATTTCGTTTCAGTGCTAAAAGTCACATTGAATTTGTCAGGCATTACATCAACAGTGTTGTCACTCGCCTCATATTGGAACATAACTGTAGAGATTAAAATACCTTTTATCTTCGTAACGGTAAATTAATCAAAGAGTTATTAGAATAAAAATGAGTAAATGGATGTTTTGGGACAATTAAAATAAAATTTTTTATTTTAATAATGTTAATTAAATACTGTAAAAGTAATAAATGAAAATGATAGTTTGATTGGGTGGCATACTTTGCTTTGAAAGTTAAACTAGGGGGTTCGAGTTTGAATCACGATAAGCGTTTTTACAAATATTAAATCAACTTATTCCCTGATTCTCTTTGTTTCTTGTTAGGTACTCAATTCTTAATTGTAATTATTTAGCGACGCACCATAAAAGACGCATAATGAACGGGACTAGTGACGTTTGGGATATGTTGTGTTAGAGACTAAGAAATCAGCGCTAGAATCTCTTAGGGTGTAGACGTGGTTTTTCTTATTAGTAATACTGAGACATTTGACTGTGGCCTATTTCGTAATTAAGGTATTAGTTAAACGTTTCAACAGTATTCATCACTTCTGTTCACTATTTAAATCGATGTGTCTTGTTTTCTTTCCAGTGTTGGATAATTAACAGCATTGAATACACCCGAACACTAAAACTCAAACGCCTGCTGAGTAATTGAAGTTGACTCCAGTACAGCCTGAAGACAAGCATTCATAACACTCTTTGTGTTCAAGTATTTCGTAAAATGTTTGTAGACGTTCTCTCACCAACACATGTTCTTAGAACAAGGCTGAAACTTTGCACAATTATTAAAATAGACAAACATAAATTAACAAAACATACGAATAACTAATTAGTCAATTAATTAATGTTTTGTTTTTTTTCGATTACAGCAAGAAAAATGAATAACTTGATAGATAGGGGAAGAAGGACCGGTCCTACAGATTGCGGACCCTATGCAAAACGGATTGCGCGGGGTCCAGTCTGGGTAGGGATAAGGATAAAAAGTAAAAAAAAAGATTTTGTATAAAAAATAAATTTCTCTTTGCATTTTATTCATTCTTTACTAAGTACAAAATCACGTTCAAATTAACTATACGAGCTCTCTTCAGTAGATAGCAGTTTTCGAACAAAAAGCCGGAAAATATTTAGATCTGCCTTTTAGATTTAGGCATACTATCTACAAGCGAAATATCGCTTTTTTTTTAGGAAGTCGAGATAGATTTAGATTTGTATTTATATGCCAGTGACTATTAAAATAAAGTAAGCATTTGAAATTCTTGTTTTGGTTAAAATTCGCTTATTATTACATTTTTATTAAATAAATGCATTTCAGGAGATTTTTATATTTTTTTTTTTATATTTTGCAATTTCAGGAGAATTCTAGGAACCCTTTAATAATAAGTTAAAATGGTTTAATTTAATGAATTAACACCTAGAATTCGCACGGGGTCTGTGAAAATGAGGGGGCCGCATAGGTTGCAGTAGGCTTAGACCGGCCCTGTACGGCAAAATGTAGTGTTTGAATTTAGCACGTTATTTTTACATACGCCCATTCTCGGATCTAACTGAAACTTTCGTCCATTAATAAGTGTGCCAAACAAAATAGAATAAGGGAGATAGCTTCTACATTATTTAGAAATACAGTTGTAAGTTCGGAGTACATTCGCTTAGATAAGCTTATTAGTTGGTGTTTCTTTTAAAATGGATTTGTATATTTTGCTAAGCGTCTAAGCTTCTTTCAGGCTCTCTCCCTTGTTTGACCAGATCCCATGATAATGAACAGGCAGAAAGTCGAGTCAAAATTACTTATTTAGAGTCTCTTGGTATCATGTTTTTATTGTATTACTCTTAAAATGATCTGTAAAGAGTCAGACGTTGCCTACAAATGAAGATGATCAGGTCCTTGACCTAAACGAAGGGTAGTAGTAGGGGGCAGGGGTTAAACCCGAGACCATCGTGATACTGACTCGGAGCGCATACCTTGCAACCAAACAGTTTTCGGAAAATGATAAATTGCAATATTTAGACTTTCGAAAAATAATACATATAAAGACACTTTGGAAATCTTAATTTAAAAAAAATTCACTATTTGTAACAAAAGTAACACTGTAGATTCAAATCCATAATTTAATTCCACTGTAGTGTAAGTCTATCCGTTTCGATGAATTAAATATAACAAAAAGTAATATGTTACTTTTAAACACTTGTATTGTTATGGATTATATGTTTGATGTGTATGTCTCTGTTGTGTTGTTTTTATATGAGAAAAGAGTCCTTGTAATCACAGCAAATTTCCATATGGATCAATTAAGCAGTCTTAGTCATAAGAATATCGATGTAATTTTTATACAACATCTTAAAAATATGACTTCAATATTCCTATTTTAACAGCACAGACAGCTTTATAATACTCCTCCTCCCTAACACATATTTATTTACTACAATGTAATTACATTACCACTATCACTTATTTTTCAAACACTAGTCTATACTATTCAGTATTTAATATATAATGATAGTATATTAAAATATGAAAAGGGGACTTTAAGATTAACGATTGACCCTCTCCTGACTGAGCTATCCGTGTGTTTTTATAAAAAGTAGAAAATTGCCAGATTAACAAAAACAAAAGTTTAGATATGTACAAGATAAAGTTTTGTTGTTTTTAAATAAAAGGTAGTACATTTCTTTATAGTGAGTTAATAGTAAAAATAAATATATTATTAGATAACACTGACCTTCAGTACTTGTAATGTGGCTGATGGAGACAGAGAAAATGACAACAAAAATAGACATTGTCCAAAACGTTTCTTTTATTCGAGTCTGTCAATATAGAAACGTTGTTTTTTAAAGTAATGATTTCATTATTTATTCAAAAAAAAAAAAAGCTTTTGAAAGAAAATGTAGTATTTAAACCAATTTCCCTAACTTTTAATTTAACGGAACAGATCGCAAATTTTAAGTATTAAGCGGAGCACTTTGTTTCTTTTTCTAAGCGAGATTAATTCACCTTTTGGACTTTTAGCTAATTATTCAAGTAATTTGCGGAACACATATTCAGGTCTGGCGGAACACTATGGTTCCGTGGAATACAGCTTGGGAAACACAGATTTAAAAGATTTGTAAATCTGTCGCAGATTTTGTAACCTGTGTTTGAATTACTTAATTATTCTTATTGAAGCAGAGACTGACGTGAGTGTAGACATAATTAAAACTAAATTAAATGTCTGTAGCATTAGACAATGTAGAACTTTACTTTTATATGGACTATATGCAGCTCTAAATGTATTATAAGTTCCCCTTTCTGACCTTGTAGTCTATATGGTAGATGATGTAAAGGTCATCTGATTCTGTGGCCTACGGTTGACTATGTTGTCATGTGACCAGAACAACGACCAACCGCCTTTACTTTCCCCAACTAATTTTAGGTACCAATTAGAGCTGGGTGGACTCAGAGGCGCCCAAGTATCCCGAATCCCGACACCAGTCTTCACCAGTATTAGAACTTGGGACCCTCGGTTCAGAAGCCAAGCGTTTTATCTCTCAGCCACCTCGCCTCCTAAATTTATTATAAGAGCTATATATTTGCAATCCGTGGCGTAAACAATAGTCACAGTAAATGTTATGGGTTATTTATTTCTTTGGCTTTAAAAGCTTGCAATATAAAAAAAAAATTAAGTCAAATTAAAGTTGTATTTTTCGCTAGTAGTCTCAGTACTCCTGGTTGTGAAACGTTGGACACTAAACGCTAAGGCTGAAAGAAGAATTCAAGCTTTTTAAAGTAAATGCAATAGAAAACATATAAGATAGCATGGAAAAAAATAGTTTCCCCATTATTATAAGTAAAAACTGGTTGGCTCAACAGACGACAGTTGAGCTGGTTCGGTTGTATTGTAAGACATGACTCAATAGCTAAGGCCATACTTCAAGGTACAGTGGAGGGAGAACGAAGGATGGGTCGTCCGAAGAAAAGCTGGCTGGACAACGTAAAAGAATGGACAGGATTCTCGATATCCTACTAAGAACAGCTGCTGACTGAGCAAATTGGAGGGATTTGGTTACGCGAGCTGTCACAGCACCCGAGCTGTCACAGCACCCAGACGACCAAGTACATAAGTTGTACATAAGTAGTACAATCGTAGCACATAAGAAAAACATAAGAATATAAAAAGAACATAACTGGTACATAGGAAGTACAAAAGCCGTGCATAAGAAGTACATAAGTGATACATAAGTATTGCATACCACTAAGTACATACGAAGTACATAATAAATAAATAAGAATTAATAGGATGTCAGTTCATGAAACGATGGTTGTGTGAGGACGCATGTCTTTTGGGTCTGTAGACAGTGTCTGTGTATCAGCTGTTTACATCTCTAGTAGTTTGTTATCGTTCTGAGGTGCACAGTTGTAAGAAAACATAATTTCCATTTTTATAAACCTATAAAATAAGTGTTTGAGGGAGGCGGGGATGGCTGAATGAAAAAGCGCTTGGCTTCGGAAACGGAAGGTTCCTAGTTTAAATCATGGATAACACTGGGATTTTTAATTTTGGGATTTTTAGGTGGCAAGCTCTAATGGGCACCCGTTGTGCTGGCCACATGACAGCCTCATAAACCACAGAAACAAATGACCTTTACATCATCTGCCATATAGATCGCTTGGTTTGAAAGGAGACATTTACTTGTACTTATTAAATTATAATTTATGCTAATGTATAACTAAGAACTGGGACAATTAGTGTGAGTAGGCTGGATGAATTAAAAACAATGACACGTAAAATGTTTGTGGATGTCCGTGAATAATTGTTTGGTGTTTAATTGTGTTTAAAGTCAAGTTATAGTGAGGCAACGGAACTCTGTTATTAGTCACTGAATCTGAAATACACTCCAGCACACAAAGAAAGGTTTAGACATTAGTGCTACACTTGATAATTATGTTTATTTTATTATTAAAACACTAACACTAGTAGATTCATGCTGGTTGGAGGTATATACTAAGAAAATCTATTAGTTGAAATTAAATTTGTCTTTAACCTGCATGTTACGGTCTCCCAGCCTCGTTCTCGTGTAACCAATGGAAGAGTAAGGAATGTACTTGTCATGACTCATGCCTCGTTTTCGTTAGGATGAAATATTTGTTAATGGTTAATACATATTTCTTTTAGAGGATAGCATTTTATACTTTTTCTATGGTGCAACTCGAATTTTGTATTTGAACCGCCAGCCCTTCCCCAAAGCAACACATTTTTATAAAATTACCAACATTATCGCCCTTTGATATCCTAACCTCAAAATTGTTCAGTCCTTAAAATCAGAAAGTCGTATGCAAAAAAGGTCGACCTAACGGTAACTACACTTTTTTAAATCTTCTAAATAAATGGCATCTTACTCCCCTAACTAAATAAAAATATGCACAAAGATCTTAAGCTCTTGAATCCTTTAGGTGGATTAAACTTTTTCTGGTTTGTTAGGTTTTATCGTTTGTATCTTTGTTTTGTATTCAGTAGAAAAGGCAACAATTCTAATGCCACCTCCAAAAAAATCGTATTGTATTTTCATCTTCCAATGGAGCATCCGTTGCCACTTGCAAATGTTACCAAAGCTTATATCAAGTCGCTCTGTCTGCCTGGTAAACAACTTGGTACACGTCATATCCCCCCACATCCGATCAGGTTGAAATTTTGCCAAATTATTTATTATCCCTGGCCAAAGACTTATCAATTAATAAAATAGCCATTTAGTTCGTTGACAATTGGTAATTAATCCTTTCGATTGGTATCTTGAACAAGGGAAAGAAATCATTCTTGACAGATGTGTTGGCATATGTTGCATTATTTCCCTTTGAGAAGGATTAAGCCCTGAGTAAACACGTTTTTATTTATGCGTCTCTAAAAAGTGTCTCTGTAACATTCACACAGATATCCCCCTCTTCTTTCTCTCAGATTCCTTTTCCAACTCTTCTATGCTAGTGATAGGATCATAGCACATCGAGGGAGCTAAAAGAATATAATTGCACTACTCAAAATCTATTTCTAATTTCTATCTATATTTTGAATATATTTCGTTATTGCACAGATTTATTATAGTTAGTCTAGATCTATAACAAATTTAATCACATAACTCAATCTAATTGATCCAGTTACACTTAATATATGAATACATACTTAATAATGAATTAAATATATTAAGTGTCGGATCTTTAATTTCGTCATTAAAATTGATTTACTTCTTTAGTGTTTGGTAGAGTTTCTTAATTATTTATTACTATTTATCATGTGTGTAGGCTTAGTCTAGACCAGTGGCCTAGCATTTAGAAAAGTCTAGATCTTTTTTTAACGACTAGACGCTCTTATGTCTGTTCAACATATTACGTCTATATATATAACAGTGTCTAAAAAATTTCAAGACAAGAATATCATCTTTGATAGACGCATAGTCTATAATAGGAGAATAATTTCAATATAACTAGATTTTAGATTTACAAGTAATAAGTGTCATTATCATAATTTTGAATGGTCTACAGCTAGATCTTTACGACTTTATCAAGTATATTACTTCTTATTTCTATTCTCACGACAATAGTCGTAGATCTATTTGGGTAGTTTAACTCTCTAAAATAATATACATATTTAGATCTAGATTACAACCAGATAATGAATAAATTACCCGAAATATGTGCCAATGCTTCTATCCAGATTCAAACTAAAAGTAGATCTAGTTTCCACAAGCGCTTTACAATGAAAATAAAAAGTAGCAGATTCTAGTTTTAAATATACCCAGATCTGGTAGCCTATATTGTATTTAGTTTCGTATTTTTTAAATACCGTAAACCTGCCTCAATGTCGACTTCCAAAGCCTGTCCAATATTTAGGCATACCTGCAGAGAACGGAGGTTTAAATTAAGTGTTTCAGCTTTTAGTTATTAGCACATCGGCACAATTTAGGCTACAGTAATCCCTCAAGGGTTCATATTGTTGAGCTAGCCAAGTCGAACAAGTCAGCGATCTGCTGAAAGTTTGCAGCACAGTGATACGCCTTGCCAGAGCATCCAACGCCTAACCCAATGTCCAGTCGTATAACTCATATCGGATGATTGATTGTCATTTTGTGTATAGGCTTTGTAGGCGACGTCACTTCGCTCTTAGGTTATGTCCAGTCGTACATCTCATTTCTGTCGGATGATTGATTGTCGTTTTGTGTATATAAATAGGTCCTTTGATACAAATTGTAAACAATAGTTTATAAAACGTTCTATTTTGTTATGAGAAATCTGATATCTCAGCGGCAGGTTATATTAAATTCAGACTCCAGCAACTTTAAAATTTAGAAAGCCTTCAGGATAGAAAACTCAAAAGTGAAGTAGCAATTATACATAAAAAACTGAACCATAAGCTTTAAATACAAAAACAAAGTTTAATAAAATACTCAGAAAGACACAAAGAAAAAGAAGAACAAGATTACAAAGAGAGTTTGTGTGATACACAAACTCAGAGGCGGCCCCCGTCGGAGTCGGATCCCTGTCAGATCCGCTTTGATCTCTCAACGGACGGACAGACAGACAGACAGACGGACAGACAGGCCACACAAAACTAATATACATCTTCCGTGCTTTGATCTCTCAACGTTAGCCTTGTAAAGCCGATGTTCAAGGCAATTGCCACACTTGTTTTATGAGTTGATTACTTTACGAGTAAATACTGGTATGTTACTCGTATGTTGGAACAAAAAATATGTGAAAACATGTGCAGTATATTAGATTATTAATTGTCTTAAAGTAGGTTTCATTTATATTGCATACTAATTAGGTTTTTTCTCTTTAAATACTGTTTGCATAAAATATTTTTAAAAATTAGATTTTGAGCTTTTAGAAAAAAAAAAAGTAGCCGTTGCATCAGAACTTTGAATGCTCTATATTATCGTGATGTCAGATTTTCATTTTCTCTTCTACTTTCTGAGCACTAAACGGGACGGACGGACGGACAGACGGACAGACAGACAGACAGACAGACAGACGGACAGACAGGCCACACAAAACTAATAGCGTCTTTTCCCCTTTCGGGGGCCGCTAAAAAGGCACATTCCTCGTCCCATATGCTAGAACAAATTGGTATAAAAGCTCCTTCTACCCTAGCGCTATTAGTGCATAGAATGGATTGCCTGAGCTAGCCAGGAAAACCAGTGACTTGGCTGAATTTAAGTCAGTGGTTAATATGCATGACTGAATGCATGACGCGTAGGACGTAATAATCTTCTTTTTTGAAGTAACGTCTATATTTTATAAGATAAGATAAGATAAAATAAAAATTGCTTTTTTGAATTGGCAGCACAGAAACCGTCTAACCTATAAAAGTGATTCCACGATAGCGCTTTAAGCATGGAAAGTGAGCTTACAAAAACAAAACAAAATTCATTATAATATGTTTAGCCGTAGAGAATTTTTGTTTGTACATACACACACACGCACGCAGGCACACACACACACACACACACACACACACTCACAGACATATTCCTTTGCCTGCCGTTTCTATACAAGACAGAATAGTATCCACATACATAAG
>JADKLZ010079131.1:9308-31567 GCA_021533235.1 Biomphalaria straminea
AGGAACTAGACTTCTCGTATCTAGGAACTAGACTTCTTGTATCTAGGTACTAGACTTCTTGTATCTAGGTACTAGACTTCTTGTATCTAGAAACTAAACTTCTTGTATCTAAGGATTAGAATTTTCGTATCCATAAACTAGACTTCTCGTATCTAGGAACTAGACTTCTCGTATCTGGGAAAAAGACTTCTCGTATCTAGGAACTAGACTTCTTGTATCTAGGAACTAGACTTCTCGTATCTAGGAACTATATCTTGTCTAAATAGAATGTTCTAAGTGACCTTGACTATACCATGTCTAAATGAGATGTTCTAAGTGACCTTGACCTCATCATGTTTAAATGAAATATTTTAACTAACCTTGATTACATCATGTTTTTTGACCTTAACAAAATCATGTCTAAATAAAGAATTTGAAAGTCGCTTATGTCAGCGTAAACACGTACATGACGAGAACTTCTAGTTTGGTTTTTAGTTCATTCAGATGTGCTGATGCACAAACAGAGATGATAGTTCAGTTAAGACAACTTGCTATGATTTCTATGTTTTAAAATTGTACATATTTCAAGTACATTAGAAACAATCATAGGCGAATGAACAATGTATTAAATTACTCACTAAAACAAATAAACAAGGAAAATATGATTTTTTTTTTAAACAAAGCCTAACTAAGTGAATGATTAGCAAAATGTATACCATATATATATCTGAATACTGTATTCTCATTCATTATATGTATTGTTGTGACCCTGTTCCCCCCTGACTAACCATTTTTTCCACGTGCGAAGTACGGTGATTTTTGTTTATGCTTTGGAGCGTAAATGACCTTAACTATAATAGTGTGTAAATGTGTTCAGAAACTTGAGTTATGAGTTGTTGTTTTTGTGTGGATTTCTTGACTGAGGTTTTGAGGATTGTTTTTCTATTGTGGTAATGATTCGGGGTATTGAGATTGGATTTGGAGATAGTGACATTATTTCTATTTACCGGGGATATTGATTGATCAAAGTTGGATTGTGCTTCTGCAATCTGAGAAGGGTATCGGCGACCTGACAATCGGTGAGTTATTTTCTTTAATTTAAGCCCACGTCGTAACAGTATTTTGAAAAATAAATAAACGTAACATATACAGCCCCATCACTCAATAAGTAGCATTTATATTATTTTATTGATTAAAAAAAATTGTTCCAATAAATAATGTATTATTTTCTTACATGTTTTATTGATTCATGTTTTGTTAGGTACATCAAGTAATTGTGTAAAGTTTCAACTTGATCCAAGAATAGTTCTCGTGTACAAAATGTACAAGACAGGCAGACCGACAGAGATGATAAAATACACATAGGCAGCATCTTATAAATTTATGAAATCCACGCTTTTGTAAGCGAAATTTAAAGCGTTCAATATTTAAATCATTCCAAAGATATATCAATTTCTTCATATATATATTCCACAATTAAAGTGTAGTCACACTAATGATGACGTATACATGGAGATCATCAGTAATGGTCAAGACAAAATGTAGCACAGTAGCAATGGCTACCACGTGTTTTCATGTAAAAGATTGTGTCAAAAACAGAGAAATTGCATTTTGTGACCTTGTATTGTGATAGGTCATAAGACCAGTGACCTCTGCTGTACTGACAAGTTAGTCCAGTGGTACTTCGTGGTCCCAAATTGTATTATCTAGGCTATTAAATATAGCCTCCAGATAAACAAAACTACTGAGACAAACAAGTAACAAGTCTGAGATTTCAGTTTTTACAACAAGAAAAAAAATAGTATTTATTAAAAAAAATAAATCATGGAATGAATAAATGGAAACAAAGGTTCACAAAAAAAAAAAATCAAAGTAGTCTAAATAATTGAAGAATCCCCCAACACCGAGGTACAATAAAAATGAAGAATCCCGCACCACCGAGGTACAATAATAACGTCTTATGTCCAAAAAACCAAAAGGATGGTTTACCAAACACAAAATCATATATACATTAACATGTATGAGCATGAGATCTAATACCGTCTCATACACAGACAAAATATGTCTTTTACAAAATAAACTACAGGAGAGGATAAGAGACTAAGTAGACAAATAATAAGTACCTAAACCAACTTATTACTAACAAATAAATAAAGTCTACTTAGCTCGTTATCAGAATACTCTTCACATAACAGTGGCACACTCCTCTTGAGAAACACAATAATAGAACAATAATACAGGTATAAGTTTACAATATGGATATTTAGTAAAAAACTATACTGGTCAGTTCAAGGATTCAAGAAGGAGTGGCAATTGTAAACAGTAGGCAGGGACGTAAATCAACTAATAAAGGGGACTAACTCTAATAAAAAAATAAAGGTAGCCACCCTTATTGTCCCTCTTGTCACACCTCCCCCCTTAAAAATGCTCTTGTGGGGAAATTATCTGATGCACAAAGCATCCAACTTGTTTACACAGAATAGTTTTTCAAAAAGAAAATGTACATCAGCTTAATATTATCATCCTTGGTATATAAAGCACTTCTTACACAAAGGAGAGGAGAAAGTCAGAGTGATATGATTCACAATACAAAAAGTAACAGTAGACTGATTGTGTTATGCTGTATTACATTATCTAGACTCTTGACAGAGCGTCAGCAACTATATTATCTTTCCCTTTAACATGTATAATATTTAAATCAAAAGGCTGGAGAGTCAAACTCCATCTCAGGATCCTTTGATTCTTCCCCCTCATCTGGTTTATGAAAGTTAGGGGATTATGATCTGTGTACACAGTTATGGGATACAGATTACTATTTATATAGTAGCTGAAATGAAGAACAGTTACAACCAGACCCAGTGCTTCCTTTTCTACCACGCTATAATGCATTTGATGAGACTTAAATTTTTGAGAAAAGAAAGATATTGGGTGTTCATTGCCCGTCTCATCGGTTTGGGTCAAGACCGCACCCACCCCAGAGTCACATGCATCAACATGCAAAATGAGAGGTTTAGAGTGGTCAATTGCTTTTAAAACTGGGGCTGTACTAAGAACACATTTCAGCTCTTCAAAAGCCCTTTGAGCAGAAGTGTTCCACTGAAATTTCTTTTTCCCTTTTAGTAGGTCAGTTAATGGGACAGCTATGACTGAATAATTACTGCAAAGCTTACGATAGTATCCTGTCATACCCAAAAACCTTCTGACTTCCTTTAAAGATTTTGGCACAGGGTACTCTTGAATGGCTTCCACTTTAGCCTGAATAGGTTTAACTTTCCCATTACCCACAATGTAGCCTAAATATTGTATTTCTGCTCTACAGAAATCACATTTGTTAAGATTAATAGTAAGATTAGAGTCCTTCAGTTTCTGAAATAAAGTCCTTAGACAAGCCAGTTGAGTTTCAAAGTCATCATGGTATATGACTAAATCATCAAGATAGGCTGAACAGTTTGGAATGTCGGCAATAACTTTGTTCATCAACCTCTGGAAAGTAGCTGGAGCGTTTTTCATACCAAAAGGCATTACTTTGTACTGATATAGGCCATCAGAAGTGCAAAAGGCAGAAACTTGTTTCGCCTCATCCGATAAAGAGACTTGCCAATACCCGGACAAGAGATCGATTTGTGTTACGTAGGTGGCCTGTCCAACTCGATCGATCAAGTCATCAATGCGGGGAATCGGAAATGCATCTGCTTTGGTCACTAGAATCACCTTTCTATAGTCGGTACAGAATCTATATGTACCATCAGGTTTAGGTACCAGCACGCATGGTGAGCTCCATGGGCTTTCACTTCTTTCTATAATGTTATTTTCTAACATATAGTTTATCTCAGAAGTTAAAAATTGAGATTGAGCAAGAGGTAATCTCGTTGGCTTGTCTTCAGGCCGCACTGGAGTCAACTGTAAATTACTCTGCAGGCGTTTGCGTGTTATTGTCCGGGTGTATTTCGATGCAGTTAACTAGCCAATACTGACACGAAAACAAGTAAACACATCTATTTTCCAAACCAGAACAGACTTGAGTAAAGCTGGCTAACAATTGAATACAATGTTTAATATCGAAATAGGCCACAGTCAAATGTCGAATAACTACTACTATGATAAACTATGTCTACACCCAAAGAGATCCTAGCGCTAACTGATTTTCTAAGTCTCTACCGCAACATATCCCAAACGTCACTAGTCCCGTTCACTATGCGTCTTCTATGGTGCGTCGCTAACTAACTATAATTATGAATTGAGTACATGACAGATTCCTCCCCCCCTAGAAAAAAAAATATGTCAATATTTTTCACTACTGTCAAGTCTTATTACAAGGGCATTTGCATCTCATTGGGGAAAGAAAAAAAAAACAACAACTTGAAATCTTGACTTGACAGGTGATCATAGGTTCAAGTTCACAATGTTCATTTCAATGTTCATTCTTCATCACAAGGTACACAATTCACAATGTTCATAATTCCTTTCCATGATCACACTTCTCACTGTTCATAGTACAATGTTCATAGGGTATAGTGTAGGTCTCAAGGTCTTATGTTCTCCACTGGCAGTAATCTAATAAAAAATATAACATTTCAAAAAAAATTATAGACCTTGCCTGTATATTTAAAAAATTATTTTCTTCTTACCACCCTTTTATCAGCTTTTGTCCATTTTTTCTTTTATACTTACCATTTTCCATAGACTTAACTTCTTTCAATGAGGTATGAAATGATTTACATACAAAACAAGTACATACTTACTTTATAATGCTTATTTATAATTTAATTATCTCCCTTTCTTACTAACTCAAATTGTCATGTTAATTAACAATATATTAATCAATCAAAGTAATATATACATAATATTTACATACTGAATCTCTGAGAGATAAATGTTAATTTAGACATTATATTACTGGTTATATAGTACAATAGGTACTTTTTACAAAAAATTTTCACGACTTGAAAATTTTCAAACATCATATCTCATTCTAATTCTATGGAATGTCACCTCATAGAAAATCATATAATAATAATCATATATATAATAACACTTTTCATAAATCAGCTTAATCTAACCATAGTTTCATATTCACTAAACTGCTTCTCAGTTTAACTTTATACCATTTCTTGACATGTCATTTTGTCTATTGTAAATTCTGTAATCTCTGTCTTTATATTCATTGTAATTGTTTCTACTCTGATTCATACTTTCATCATTTCTATCATAATATGAACTCACAATTTTCTGATTATCATGTACTTTATGCCAACACTCTCTAGCAAAATGTCCCAATTTATGACAATTAAAACAAGTCATGTTTCTTTTAGTATGTGCATAATTCCTTGGTCTACTGTGCTGATTAGTGTTATTTCTGTTCAATAAATATGAGTATTTATTTTGCCATCTATCAATGTCTCCCAAAGTACAAGTCCTAATACCTCTAATGTTACCTAACAACATATCTTGTGTTAAACTAGGTATTGCTACAGCATTACAGTACCCAGTAAAAAATGGTGTTTTTACAAAAATTCTGCATGCTTTAAATTCCTTTATACTGCCATCAAACAATCTAACTTTCTTCATATACCCTAAGTAACATTGTGGTTCTACAAATCTGGAATGTATGGCAATTGTAGAGCAAGCTGTGTCTCTTATAAAGTTCAAGGACTTTCCATTCACTAGACCTTTAAATAATTTAAAATTATTTCTCTTCTCCTCAACCATGTTAATTTCTTCAAATACATTGCAATAATTTAATTGTTCAACCTCACTATCTTCATCACTGTAATCCCTATCATGTTTTTCATTTGCAAAATAAACTCTTCTTGTTTGATTCTGGTTTCTCTGGTTATCATTGTGTTTATTACCATTTCTATTTTGATTTCTATCCCTATCTGAGTTCCTATCATCAGATCTATATTGTGTAGGTTTTCTACAATGGGAAGCTATATGACCCTTCTTATTACAATTAAAACAAGTTATTTCTTTATAGTAATTATCTCTAGGTTTTGAGCTTTCATTCCTATCTTTATTTTCAAATCTATCTCTACTTCTGCTTCTATCTCTACTTTCTCTGGTGTATCCTATCAGATCAATTTTGTTTTTGTCTTTATCTCTATTAGAAAATGGTTTATCTGGATGTGCATTTTTATAGATTCTCATTATGTCTGTTATTTCATCTATGTTTTTTGGATTTCTTTCTCTAATAAATGATTGAAGTTGAGAATCACACTTGTTTAAAAAATTATCAACTAGAATGAATTTTTTTAATCCCTCATATGAATTTACTACATTTTCTAACTTTACCCATTTATTGAAATAATCTTTCTCCATATTAATGGTAGTTTGAGGTTCTACATCTAATGATGGTACATTATCAAAATATTTTTTCCTAAAAGTTGTAGCATTATGACCATATGCATTTAATAACTCTCTTTTCAAGACTTGGTAGCTATCATCAATATGATGGTCATGGTTTTGACATATTGTCAGAGCTTGACCATGGACGAAATCTATCAGTATTTCAGACCATTCTTCTTCTGGCATATTAAATGTTGACATTTTTGCTTCATATCTTTTTAAGAAGTCTCCAATATCATCTTTCTGCTCATCAAAACTCTGTATTTTTCGTTTCAACCATGTTTGCGAATTAGGGTTGTCTCTTTGATTAGTAGTATTATTTGAGTTATTTGTGTTTCCTTGAGTTGTCTGTGTATTTTGAGATGATGCTTGAGTTGTAGCTAGTGCTTGAGCTGCATCTAATCTCATTTTCTCCATTTTAGCCTCATGCTCTCTGGCTTTTTCTCTCTCTCTGTCTTGCCTCTCTTGATCCTCTTTTTGCTTCTCATATTCTTCTTTTCTGATCCTATCTCTGTATTCTTGCTCTTCCTTTCTAATTTTCTCCTGTCTCTCCATTTCTATTTCTTGTCTTTTTTCTTCTTTCTGTCTCTCTATTTCTTCTTTCACTACCGATTGTACATATGCTGCTAAGTCCTTTCCTTTTAAATCCATTGCTTTTCCATCTTGCATGGCAGCTTCCTTAACCTCTTTAAGATCCACATATGACGATGAAGCCATTGTATTCTATATTTTTACCCAAATTAGACTTAGATTTATATGTATAGATTTATGTACTTAGCCTATGCCTATATAAAAACTATATTGATTCTGGCTATACTTCAACTTATTTTTGATTTAAGTTTTTCCACAATTATGATTACTTTTATTTCCGCGTTAATAGATCACAATGATCCTACATATTGTCCAGATCATTAGGTTAATTAAATGATAGAGATCTACAGTTACCACGAGTTTAGATTTAGTACTATGACTAACACGAGTATTAGTATTACTATAACCAATTTTCGATAAGACTGAATTCCGAATTCAATCTAGATCTAGATCTAGTCTTATTACACAAGTTTATGCTTATCTTTCATTCAACCATGTGAATATGTTACATGCCCATACATATCATATGTATCAAATATATCTTTATCAAGATATATAGTCTAGAATGCAAATTATTACCTTTTTTCACTTAGAGTCTAGATATTCAAAGAATTTGCAATTTCACGTCAGGCGACTGACTCACTATGCCAGATTAGGCACTATTTTCATGGCAAAATCAGTTTTGATTTTAGCCGATCAAACTAAAATTATATTTTAGTTCAAATTCTTTACGAAATACTCCTACCTTCAGTTAAGTTAAAATTAACATATCTAATTAAATAATAAAATTAAATAAAATAATATAATACACACAAATGAAATAAATAAATGAGAGTATCTTATATGGGGTGGGATAAAAATCTGACATATACTGATAACGAGGTACGTAACTCGGCAACAACGGATATGACGTTTACACAACAAAACAAACGACACACCCTAAAACACTCAATATAGCTCTCTATCTAAATTACGTCTTTTCACAACTGTTTAAGGCTCCACCACCTGATTTTACTCAGGCTAACGTACGAGATTTAGACAGAATCTATTTCTAAGGGAAATCTAAACATATACTAATAAGAAAAAATGGACACTTAGCTTTTTTGTAGGTTGTTTCGGTATATCGATAGCAAATTCCACCGCTTTCCCTCGAGTTCTGACTCTATCTTCGGTACTGCCACTGGATACACTCTGTGTTGAGTATCCCACGTAATGCCCCAGATGCGCTGATGTGCCACAGCAAAATACTTCAGATTCTTCTACGACCGTTGACGATTACTTCCGTTGACTTGACTTGACGATTAATTCCGATGACTTGACTTGTGTAGTTACTGACGAATAAACAGTTCTCCTGGCGATGAGTTGATCCACGTAGACGACTACTGGTACTCAATAGTTTCTTGACGTCAACTGGAACTGGCGAATGAAGAAAAACGAATCTTCCGACGATGTCTTGATCTGGGCGATTTACGAATAACGGCTGACGAAAACGACTACTTGAGCTTTGCTAATAAATGTTCACTTGAAGTTCCGCTGCTTCTCTGGTACTTGACGACGAATGATTACTCAAAGTTCCTTTGTTAGACCAGACTGTCTAAACTGTCCACTGAAGACTAGGTGAGAGTAAGGTCACCTTCAACGGTTTTCCGTTAGACGACTAACGATTTCAACGAAGTAACTCCGTACTCAAGAGTTTAGATCTAGATATGATCCAGATATGATCAACGACCCACTATCGATTAGTGGTACTATTATACTACTTTAAAATGACACTAACCTTCCCAAGGTTAACTGCAGCGACCGTTATTCTAGTGGCAACCGGTACGACGAATCTCTTGTAGGGTGAGACTAAACGAGTAGACGATGACGATCTAGTTAGCTGATATATCCGACAGCGGGCAAACTGTCCTTCTCATAACCGATGAGGTAAAACTTGATGCGACTATGTGGCTCTAACGACTGTCTTCTCACACGACGATGACGAGAAAAAATGTAGATTCACCAACAATCTGTAACCCGTTATGATGGAACGGTTTCTCTGGTTTTAGGTCGATTCAGCAAACGAAGATCAGATGTTGATAGTACAAACGTTGCGTTGACAAGACTAGACTTTACGATGATCACTGTCCCGACGAAGGTCTCAGGGTGACCTTAGTTAACGGCTACGAGCCGTTGCACGTACGATTCAAACGACGACTATGTAGAACTGCGAAAAAGACTTACGAACAAAGTCAATCTGCGACGATGATGTTCCGATGAACTTCCTTATCCTCGAGTGCACGACCCTTACTTGAGTAGACGTTCGGCTCCTGGTTCAGCTTCTGGTTCGGGTCGGGGTCTGGTTCGTTGCGGGGTCGCCACTGTGATGTTATCGTTGGCTTGTCTTCAGGCCGCACTGGAGTCAACTGTAAATTACTCTGCAGGCGTTTGCGTGTTATTGTCCGGGTGTATTTCGATGCAGTTAACTAGCCAATACTGACACGAAAACAAGTAAACACATCTATTTTCCAAACCAGAACAGACTTGAGTAAAGCTGGCTAACAATTGAATACAATGTTTAATATCGAAATAGGCCACAGTCAAATGTCGAATAACTACTACTATGATAAACTATGTCTACACCCAAAGAGATCCTAGCGCTAACTGATTTTCTAAGTCTCTACCGCAACATATCCCAAACGTCACTAGTCCCGTTCACTATGCGTCTTCTATGGTGCGTCGCTAACTAACTATAATTATGAATTGAGTACATGACATCTGTACGGGTGTTGCTTCACAGGAGTTGCATCCCCCACGTTAACTTCATGTACCACTAAGTTTGTCCGCTTTGGCACATCAGACAACAACTGTGGGTATGATTGTATTGGATTACTGATTGCCTCCCTTTCTCGTTGACTCAGATGTTCTAATTTTTCTGACAACTTACACAGGGCTTCAGAATTTTTAATCTTAACTGTAGGGATTTCTTTGCTAAGAATGGTATCTATACCATATACCTGGTTCTTTCCCTTGGGGACTGAACTCTTTATCACAGCTACTAGAGTTGCCTGATCTGAGGATTTTTCATGATACTTCTTTAGTCTGTTTATGTGACAAAGAATTTTTCCTTTTCTCTTCCCTGGGACATGTACGGTGTAGTTCACATCACTTTCCTTGCCCACTACCTCGTATGGTCCATCATACCTTTTCTGAAGGGCATCACCTTCTCTTGCCGTTTCCATTAACACTTTGTCGCCTATTTTAAACTGTCTTTGTTTGGACTTTTTGTCATAAATTGATTTGGATTTATTTTGGCTTTCTCTAAGATTGCCATAAGCAAAGTCATTGATTCTGAATAGTTTGTCCCTTAGATTTCTAACATATACCCTCAAGTCTTTTGTTTCCTCCTGAGTGGGTAACCAGTTTTCTTTGATTACGTTTAATGGACTTCGTACTGTGTGTCCAAACACAAGTTCAAATGGACTGAACCCCGTTGATTCTTGATGGGCATCGCGTAGAGCAAACAGTAAGAAGTGAATGTTTTCATCCCAAGTGTTTGTCTCGGTCTCAGCGTATGTTCTCACCATGTTTTTAAGTGTTTGGTGGAAACGTTCAATGGCACCTTGGCTCTCGGGATGATAGGATGTTGAAACCGAGTGTTCAATTCCCATCTGGCAGAGTGCCTGTTGGAAGACGTCGGTCATAAAATTTGTGCCTTGATCAGTCTGTATGACCTTTGGCAACCCGAACGTTGTGATAAATTTTGTCAATGCTGTCACAATGGTTGTTGCCTTGATGTTTCTCAATGGTACTGCCTCTGGATAGCGCGTAGTCTTGCACATTATGGTAAGAAGGTACTGGTTCCCTCGTTTTGACCTTGGCAATGGACCAACACAGTCCATAAGGATGTGTGAAAAAGGTTCTCTGGGTGTTTGATTCTCTTGAAGAGGCGCTTTTGGAGGTGATTGATTAGGCTTTCCTGTGATTTGGCAGGCATGACATGTTCTGCAGTACTCAGCTATTTCTCTGTTGATGCCTGGCCAGTAGAAATGTTTGTATATGCGTCGCCGTGTTTTGTCAATTCCTAAGTGTCCGGACATAGGGATTACATGACCAAGCCTTAATATTTCAGACCGGAACACAGTAGGTATGACAATTTTAAGGGTCTCTTCGTCAGTGCTGCCATTGAGCGATGCTTTTTCTGTCCACTTTCTGACAAGAATGTCATTATGCAAGGCGTATTGTTGGCCTATTTTTGTATCGCCACCTTGTAGTTTGTGGATGATGTTGGAGATTTCCATGTCATTCATCTGGCTATCACGAAGGTCAGCTATTGATGGTATGCCGCTTTGAAATGGATTGCAGAAAAAGTCAACTGAAAGTTTGGGTTTATCATCTATCTGGTCAGTATCTTTCTTATCATTTCTTCGTTCTCGGGTTAGTTTTTGTTGCCTGGTTTCTACTTGTTGTATTGTTTCTTGTAATATATTTGTGTTTTCATGACATTGGTTTAGTAGTTCCATATCTTCTACCTGTCTCGGCCACCAACTATAAGTTTCTTTCCATTTGGTAATTTGAGAATCTTTTGGAAAACCGATGTTAGGAACATTTCCTATCAGCAGTTCAAATGGTCCCTCATCTACCACTATTACTTCCACCATTTCGTTGAAGTATGGAGAGTTGATATGTACTTTGGCCGTCGGATACTCCTTAATGTGGCCACCAAAACCTTGAACTCTGCAAAGTTTCTGACAATATTGATTAGGTTTCACCAACTTTGCTAAGACGACACATTTTGTGGCCCCTGTATCTCTTAGGGCTGCCTGGATGTAATGGCCGTTCACAATTGCAGGGCTGACATATGGTGACAGGTTGTTATCTAGTCCGCCTACATATGCAACTACTTCCTTTTTCTTATAGATTTTTCTAACTGCGTCTCTACATTGTTTTGCCACGTGTCCAAATCTACCACATGTAAAGCATCTTGCGTTTTCCTTAAATCTGTTGTAGTAGGTTCTGTAGGATTGGAGTCTGTTGTGGCGAAAAATGCACTTGCTTCATCCTCTGGCACTTTTTGTAGACTTTCACCTGGATGTGCAGCCACGTATCGTTGGCATAGGTTGAGGACTTCGTCTACATGTCTGGGCTTTCTTTCCTGAAGAAATGCAAATAGATTTTTCCCAGCCGACGAAATTATTTTGTCTACGACGACGAACTGTTTCAGGTTCTCAAATGTTTCCTCTATGCCTGAGGACTGGAACCATTTCTCAAACGTGGTTTTCACCTCGCCGACAAATTGTTTCATGCTGCCGTCGGTCGGTGGTTTCAGCTCATGGAACTTATTTCTATAATCGTCCTCACTGCATTGGTAGAACTCTAATAGTGTCTTTTTCAGTAAGGTGTAGTCTCCAACGTCTTTGTCATTAAGCACCTGCAGTGCATCTAGTGCTTTTCCACCGACTAGACTGAGGAGCTCTCTAGCCCATTCTTTCTGGGATTCGCCTTCAAGCCTCATCAACATTTCAAACCTATGGATGAACGAGTCCATTCTGTCTGTCCCTTCTACAAACTTCTGCATTTTTGTGCGTTTTTTAGTTCTGCTGTTGGTTTCGTCATTGGCTTCAGCAGTATTGGACTGCTTAGCAATTCGTGCCTTGGATTCCTCTTCTTCCATCTTGATTTTCGCTGTCACCTGCAGTTCCTGCATTCGTGGCTTTTCTCTTCTTTCCTCTGCTCGTGCGTCCCTTTCTTCATTTTGCCGCATAACTTTCTCAACCCATTCTTCAAGTTCTTCCTTCTGGTAACCTAGTTTCTTTCCTGTTTCGTATAAGTCAAGAAGTTCACTTTGGAAACGAAGGTTCACGAAAATAATCAAAGTAGTCTAAATAATTGAAGAATCCCCCACCACCGAGGTACAATAATAACGTCTTATGTCCGAAAAACCAAAAGGATGGTTTACAAAACACAAAATCATATATACATTAACATGCATGACCATGAAATCTAATACCGTCTCATACACAGACAAAATATGTCTTTTACAACATAAACTACAGGAGAGGATAAGAGACTAAGTAGACAAATAATAAGTACCTAAACCAACTTATTACTAACAAATAAATAAAGTCTACTTAGCTCGTTATCAGAATACTCTTCCCATAATAGTGGCACACTCCTCTTGAGAAACACAATAATAGAACAATAATACAGGTATAGGTTTCTAATATGGATTTTTAGTAAAAAACTATACTGGTCAGTTCAAGGATTCAAGAGGGAGTGGCAATCGTAAACAGTAGGCAGGGACGTAAATCAACTAATAAAGGGGACTAACTCTAATAAAAAAAAATAAAGGTAGCCACCCTGATTGTCCCTCTTGTCACACATTTGCAAACGTCAACTCGAAATTGTGACCAAGTGTCGCATGATATTTGCTGAACTTATCTTACAAATATTATATTCGAAAATTTCGATATAAAGAGACAAGCGATTCTAAAAATAAAAGAAGAATATTATTGAAAACTCGAAAGATTTACATAAAATGCATAACTTATTTAGTTTATTATCTAGATCACACACTTGTGTTTGATGATTTATAAACTGAAGAGTTTCACTTTGCAATCATAAAGTGCGTACGACATGTATTTCTTATTATCAAGTGAAAAACTATCGAATTGTTACTCTGATAAAGAAAATAAATAATGATAAATGTGCCGTTTGTTTACTACAAAATAGGACAATATATATATTTTATAAATTTTGACAACCTATTCTTTAGGTTTTTACTAGTATTAAAATTGTAATCGCAGTAAAACATATTTGGCTACCCTACCTCATATTGAAACACACACACATACAATAAGTGTTTAAATAAACAAATACATCAATGAAATGAATGAAAATTAGGACACAAGCAAAGACTAGATTACAGCATTTCTCAACCTTTTTTATTTCTACTTAAATCTTGATGAAAACTGGAATATAGAATTTTGGAATTTTTAGGGTGCCCTCTAACCCATCAAACTCTAATGGCTACCTGGCAATAGTTGGGGAAAGTAAAGGCGATTGGTCGTTATGCTGGATACATGAAACACTGCTCGTTAAACGTTGGCCAAAAAAAAAGATTACCGTAACATGAAAGAAATTGAACCCACGATAAGGATTAAGGGCTCGCCACGAGCTTCTTTTAGGAAACAATACCAGGAAAAAGAAGAAGAGGCAGACAGAGCAAGCGGTGGGATAGCAAGATATAAAGAATAGTTGGGTTTATCATTGAAAGAGCTCCGTCCAAAGCAATAGGAAAAAAATGGAGAAAAAAAAGTCAACAGATTTTGTGTGGACCTTAACGGTTTAATAAACTATGGGAAAGGTAAGGTGGATGGACAAAGTCAGTCAGTGTAGGGCAGTAAGATGATTCACAAAACACTTAAAGAAAAAAAAATGCAGAAACAGTCTTCAATAAACTAAATAAGTGAGTATAACGGACATTTTAAGACTTAGGACAGTCTTATTGATTCATGCCATAGACACTAAAACAACAAGAGTCTCAATGAAGACATTGATTTTTTTTTAGAGTCGTCTCCTTTACTCCAGCATCCTGGTGTGAATGTGACCTACCTATACACTCAACCTTGACTTACACACTTTATGTGCTGTTCACTCAGCCATGTACTCTGAAGCTCAACTGGTCACTTCATACACAGGCAAACACACTGCTCTACAAGCAAGCCATTTAAAACACAATATCAGGTGGCCGAGCCTTGCTCGGTTAAATACTTACATAAGAAGTCATTTTGATATTTTTTTTTATAATTACAAACATGAACGATCGGATAAAGACCACTAATCCGAATAATTTCTTTAGTGTTCTGTTTGTTCTATATGTAAATTGGTACGTTCATTTAATTTTGGAATTAGTATATTCAATTATGGCTTTAGTACGAAACATCGAGTGACGCAAATTTCTACGTTATTGGGTAAAACTGCAAACACTTTCTTCCAAGCTTATAATAGTAGGCCTACGATAGTTTTACGCTCTCTAGACTGTAGGAGGATTTAAGAGACTTGATATTTAATCGTCATGTACAATTACATATAGAACAAACAGAACACTAAAGAAACTCTTCAGATTATTTTACGGGATATGTGCCCTGCTCAGCCAGACTGTAAGACTATAAGAAGTTCATACCGGCTTTTGCCATCCATCTATCCCAGTGGTGCTACTGGTGCTACAGCCCATGGAAGGATATGGCCTGCTTTTACACATCCCTCCATTCAGATATCTTCTAGGCCTTTCGTCACCACACCCTAACCCCAAGTTTTTTACTGAGGTTTATAGTTAAATCAAAAGTGGCTGCAGCGTACGCAAACTCGTTGACCGCTTAGAATATTGTGTGTTGGTTTCCTTTTCGAGTCGATGTGAAGCTCGAAGTCGCAGATCCTCAAGTTTCCTTAAACGCTCCTCAGAATTTTCTAGCTTAAAGATATTACTAATGATTGCATTTGCTATAGCTGAAGATGCTCTGGGATTTATCGTATTTGAAGACTGATGAGTCACTGGAGACAGGCAATTTATCGAGGTTGAAGGCTGGTGAGTGACTGAAGACTGGCAATTTATCGAAGTTGAAGAATGGTGAGTGACTGAGGACGGGCAATTTATTGAAGTTGAAGGCTGGTGAGTGACTGAAGACAGGCAATTTATTAAAGTTGAATCCAGTTCATTTAAAATCAAAGAAAGGCGAGGGACTTTAGCTGGATCAGCGTCATCGTTTCCTTCTCTTGAATCTTGGTTGAAGTTGAATAACTGGCGTTTTCTTGGCCGCGGCATCTTCCTAGTAGCAATAGTTTAAATTGTTTTTTTTTATTTTAAAACAATACAATTGGTATACTATATTATACTACTGAACATTAAAATTACGAATAATAACGTTATGTCAATAAAATATTAACATCACGTCAATAATAATAATAATAATAATAATAATAATAATAATAATAAAATTATTATGTTTATATAAATAATGTTTGTCTAACTGAATCTATATAAAAGACCTTCTAAAAAAAAACAAAGATTTAGATCGAACAAAATTATAATAATATTTGTCTTCTATAAATTTAGAGTGGAATTGGCAATGCTGTTACATCTAGATCTAGTCTAGGAAAAAAAGCGATTGAAATCTGGCTGAAATCCTATAGCTCAGACGTAGACGTCTAGATCTATTTGTTTTCTTCTAGAAATTACAACAGAAAACCTATTAGATTATTATTAGATCTCTTCAACGCCGCAAACCTCCTGCTATTAGGGAAGAATAACGGCGAGCAACATGGCGGTTTTTTCGACGAAGAACTGAGAATCTAGTTGTAAGTCTAGAATCAAGACCTAGATCTAGACGTAGATTGTTTGTTTGTTCTTTTAGGCCTACATGTTTCGGATGTTCCTTCAGAGTTGAAGATAGTTACTTCCTAGTCCAAACCTCCCGCAGGACGACGGGGGATGGGAGCGGGCAGGGTTTGAACCCGGGACCATCGATAAATCCAAACGACAGTCCAGCGTGCAAACCGCTCGACCAGGCAGACATCCAGATTCCAGATTCGGCGTCCATATCTTTCTTTTCGGCCTACATTATAGCTAATTAAAAATATACAATTAATCAAATTCTTATTTTAACGTGCCTTATAATAAAGGGATCAAGCGATTAATTTGTAGAAACACTTGGAAACACTTGAGCGTCTTCAGATAACCACGTGCTTGATTGATGTTCACTGTTTTAAACCTTCAACTACGGTGCGCAAAAGTTGTCTATTCATTCATTCAAACGCGATAAAACTTGTTGCAAAGAAATGCTTTAGTGAAAGGCTGTAAGCCAGTGACGTAGGAGGTGTACTTTTTTTTTTTTCATTTCTTGCTGTGAGCCTAGTGACGTAGGGGGTGTCAAGTTTTTTTCCCTTTGACGTCGTGGGAAAAAAATTTCATTCATAAATTTTCCATGTCATTCATAAAACCTTCAAACCAAAATAAATTGTTCGATAATGAGACATTTTTCAAACCGATATAACGGTCAAACTCGAGTTTTCCCGACGTGGCCAATGAGTTGAGAATTTTTTTCTCACTAACATTTAGATACGTTGAAATTTTAAAGAAAATCGTTAGAGCCGTTTTCGAAATAGAAGAAATATATATATATATATACAAGAATTGCTCGCTTAAGAGTATAGGATAACTGCGTTGATAACAAATTGAAGATTGCTCCATTTGTTGCTACTGATATAATAGTTACAGGGTTTGATTTTTCTTCGAACGATTCCTTGAAAACATCAAATGTGTTCGACTTTATTGTCAATTATCAGTTTTCACAAAACCAAATCTCGTTGTGAATTTCATTATCCATAAATAAAAAAAAACATGTGCCCAAAAATGCACCATGACAGGCACAATTCGGTTCATATATAGACCTTTGAACTATTTGTTGCTTAGAACAATTCTTAGCAAATATCACATGCAGGTTTGTGTACAAAATAGTTTTATAAACTTTAGCGGCTGGCTAAATTTTTTAATTTTTTTTTCGCCAATTGTATGTCATTTTCATAATTTTGCAAGATATTTTAAGACACAGCAAACCATTATATTTTCCTTAAAATTTGAAAACAAATATTTAGTCAATTGTAGATCTTTTATCAACTTTATAATAATAATAATAATAATTATAATCTTTATTGTCCCTTAAGGAAATTTGTCTTACAATTTGTGCATTATACAAAACAAAACATTATTTTTAAAAAATGTACATTCACACCAGACTCATAGCGTGTTGAATAGATTTTCAAATCTTATCAGGGTGGCTTTGTCTCCAACGTTCCTCCAATTAGGTGGTTTCATGATGTCATTACATAAAATGTTGTTAAATAAAAAAGGCAAATATAATAGACTATATAAAATAAGCAATATAAGTTCGACGAGAAAAGAAGTAATTTTTTTTGAAAATTAACACCACCGCCTATTTTATATTTAGATTCAGCCATATTAGTTATCTCTAGACCAAATTGGGCTATTTAAATGAGGTATTAACTTTTAAAATATGTTTTTTCATTCCAGTAATCCATGAAATATGTAATTTCCTAGCTATAATAAAGTATAAATAATATATATATTTATATGATATAATAGGCGACTCCATTAATGTGCGATTTATATTAAACTCAACTTAGAAATTTACAAGACTTATTTGGATTCCTTAATTGAGGAATTTAAAATTAAATTTCAAGTCGAGAACTAGGAACCAGTTTTCAATACCCTCTGCACATTATATAGTGAAGGAGCTGATTCATCTTCAGAGGACCTACCTCCAAGCTTAGAAAGAAGTTCTATGTCAAGTTTGTAATGCAAATACTTAGAAGAAGATAATAAACATTAACATACAACTATTCAATACTGGGGAAAACAGGATATTTTAAAAATGAATTTCAATATTTATTTTTGATCTACAAATAGTATTAAGTTTTAAGGTGACAGCACATGTGTATGTCATTAACATATTTTAGTTAAATTTGTGTTTATATTAAACTTTATTAGAGATACTTGAAAACAATAAATATATTTTAAATCCTCTCGTTTCCATTACTCCGCAAGAAATACATAGTTGTTAAACAAAACTTTTGAATGCCTAATCCAAAATGCCGCTAGAAAGAATAATAAAATATTTTGGTTACCAAACACTTGTGGTAAACCGATACCCAATGAACACTTACTGACACTTTGACTTCATTCAGTCATGGAGTAACCGTGGCTTAATTCATAGCTACTAAAGGATTTCGAAACTCCGACATATATCAGGAATCAATCCGTTCTATACAGGACTTGTTCGAAGCCTTTGACACACTTGACCACAAGATTTATAGCCATAATCTTTCAAATGTTGTTACTGACTGAAAACACCTAAAGTGTCATGATAAACAGGGACAACTCAAAAAGCGTAACTGAGTACAGCAAAGAACGGTTCTAGGCCCAGTACTTATTGCTATGTACACATAAATGATGTTATAGCTGCCAAGCCAACACTTTCAAAACTGTTCTTTCATTTATTTAATATATACTGGCCTGTTACTGAGTTTGTGTCTTTAAATATATGATTTGACATATTACCAATTAGAATAATCTTCCTTTACTTAAAACGTTTAGAATGACATGACATTTAGCCTCTTCATCATAAGTGATATGAATCAGAAGTTTTAATAATATGTAATAGATATGTAAAATTATTATTTTTAATATATTTACATTTTAATATGTGCAATTTTTGGGAGCACATTATTTCTGTAGGTGTCCGCGGGCAGCATAAAACGCTCTGGCGGACCTTTAACTACTAAGTATGTTTTTATTAGGAAGTCGTGAACCAAGGCATAAGTCCCTTCTGATATAAAATTAAAACGTAAATATTTAAAGGGAGGTAATGGACAATAATAAACAAACAATAACAATGACATACACCATCTACTTTTTTATATTAAAAATTCTTGCATATAGTAATGTCTTTGTTTTGTTTATCATGTACCACCATCAAAACCCGACATTTTAATATTAGTCCATTTCTATTTGTCTTTCTTTTTAAAAATTTTAATAATATAGTATTCTACATTTTTATAGTTACGTTAAATAAATAATAAAATATATTACAAAATCATTTTCAACATTACTACAATTACAATAACACTGAAGAGATTAAACATCACTATATTGTGGGTTCTATGTTCAAACTTCCAACCATATAGTTTAATTATGTGATACCTATCTTTAAACTAATTTTATTTCCATCTAGTTACGGTCCACATCATGAAAATTTATTGTGCACAGATGGATTGACTTTAAATTTTACTATTAGAATTCCATGGAATTAGTACTTACATCAACTGATGAGATAATTAAACCTTATCCAAAACCAGCCTCTTGTTGTCTTGCTGTATAGATAAGACAACAAGTAGGAGCAGCGAATCTAGATGCTAGTAGTTCATGTAATATTTGTTTTCCCCAGCTTTCAACAGTTCGTACAAATCAGTACTTGTAAACATGTGTATGCAATTTTTACGACCTTTGAATCGCTCTAAATTTATCATACAGGAAAGTCTAAAATTGAAAGTTATAAAATTCCAGTTACAGATCTGTTAAGGCATAGATTTTTTAAAGGACGCATACCAATCTTCGAACTAAGAAAATCTAAAAATCTTTCACTGAAAATGTCCTTCAGAAGTTGGATCACTTGTTGTTTTTTTTCTTAAGGGAAATATCCAGTTAGTTGCTGTATATGCTGGGGTGGTTAGGCGCTTTACTTCTGAACCTGGATTTGTATCTTGCAGATGACTTGGATTTTGAATTTCAGGTGTTTCATGTTGCTTAGAATTCCTACTCAAATGGGTACATGACTTTGGTTGGGTACAGTTAAGGCGGTTGATCGTTCTACTGAACACAGCTCGTTAACCGTTGGCCAAAGAAGAATATGACTTTAAATCATTTGCTCTATTGACCACAAGGTCTGAAAGGGAAATCTACCTTACTATTTAGTATGTTATAGGAAGGTACAGGTTGGGAAGTGGACATGATATGATATATAGTCCAGCGGAATGAAGAGTTGCAATTTCAAACATATAAGTATTGATATGCGAAGTCAAAATCATAGACTCCTTACGCTGAAACACACACACACACACATTCAAAAAGAGTTAAAATAAACAAAGGCACCAATAAAGAGAATTAAAATTATAAGCTAGTAAGCAAACTTGAAGTTAGCCATTTCACATAGGAAAGAAAGTACTTTTTTAAAGCAAGCCAAGTCTTAATGTTCTACTTCAATATCTAGAAATGTTTCACCGCCATTCGTTCAAGAAAATCTTTACTTTTAAGTGTTGTATAGAATTTATTGCCTAACTTTATACATTTATTATAGATAGTATAATTGTATAACAGAACGAAGTTGATTACTTTGAAACGATATTCAATGATTTAGTGCGAATACATGGCCAAAACCTTTTCTTTATTAATTGTTCTATTTCTTTTTTTGAGGTACATCCACTCAATCCCCCTCCATCAAAATATTAATTTGCTGCTAGCGACATGTTGATAAGAAAGTGAAGTTGTATAATTTCTTTTACGAGAAAAAGAAGGGCAGATACTAAGATTGACTCTAAAGCATGAGTTGGCAAAATTTTTGTATCGAGAATCTTATACAAAAAATGTTCGGAATGGCGGGCCTCACACATACATACACACACACACACATATCGGTATACATACATCTATATATATATATTTGCGGGTTAATTACTGTATTGCCTCCAGCCTGCGCAGAGTATTTATAAAGTTGTAATCGGCTCGCGCAGACAAATACCATTCTTTAAGCTAAATGCAGTTCACAGTAGCACAGAGGTCTGAGACATAGTAATTTTGCTGGGCCTTAGAAAAAAGGATTTAAAAAAAAATTCTTTTGTGAGAGCCCCTTTCTCGCTAAGATCCCTATGCAGTAGCCCCGCTCTTAACTCCGGCCTTAATAAGGACGGAAACATTATTAAAGCTTAGCTCGACCAATGATTTCTTACACGTCTCAGTAAATCTCCTTATAAATTTAGAATTCAGTTGTTAAAAATAAAGTAAGAGAAACAAAAAATGTAATTCATGATAAATAAATTGCCGACTTATATTTACAAACGTTCATTATTTAACTTAACTTTGAAAACTGTATTTTAATTAAAACAACACAGGCACACACACAAATTCTTTTTTTATCATTGATATAAATTAACTTTTCTTTTGAAATATTTGATTATTGACACTATATCAGTGTTACGTAACAAAAAATATGTATATTCCTATTTCAGTACTCTTATTCATTTACAGCAAGATAATAAAATGTGTAACGAAAATTTTGCATGCCTATCCTTAAAGGCCGCTTAATAATATTTTGGTTTTAATCAATTCTAATGTGAGTGATCGTTGATTCATTGGTTAATGAATAGGGATATGTAAATGTGATTTCCTTTCAGCGTGAATATTGATTTATTATAGATTACAAAATCTTTTACAAGCACTACTATTTGTCAAAAGTAGGCTTGTAAGCAGGAACAAGGTCAAGGCTAGCCGTAAAAAAGTGACGTCCTTGATCGGATAATCAAAAGTGCAGATCCAATTGTATGAACTAGATAAGGTCACACACAAAAAGGCGGGAAAAAAGAAAGGTGAAGGCTGAATATGACGTGAGTATGTTAGGAAGGTAGAGAAGTTTTGGGGACGAGATTATAAGGAATATACTCTAGTTAAAGTTTTTGGATTCTGTTGAAGTGAGTTACAGTCTGGGTCAGTTAGGACTTAGAGAGTGTGAGTTACA
>JADKLZ010079133.1:0-19229 GCA_021533235.1 Biomphalaria straminea
TATTATACAATTTCACATAAACAAAGCTGCATTACATGGAGAGGAAAGGCCATCAAACAATCAGTGAATTGAAACGTGAACTGCTTACCCTTCCATGCTTAACAATGTAATCAAACAGTTCACCGCCTGCCACATGTTCCATCACCATGAAGATATCTGTTGGCGTTGAGATTACTTGATATCTGATTCAAACAATGTAAGAGTAATCAACAATTAATCAACATTTTTACAATACACTATTAAGGAAAATAAAATTTTACTTTAAATGAATGGAGGATGACAGCTCATGGACTGATATTGAGATGACAAACATGATTCTGAGCTCATATATATACTTTTTATGCAATAGCATTATCTTCATGATTTCATAACAGATTATAAAATGAAAAAAATTGGTTGAAAAGTTAATACAAAATTAATACTTGGCTTTGAAAATAGCTCGTTACTACACAAAAATGCTGATACTACTTTATGAAGCAGAGACCTGGAGAACCACTGTCAAAAAAATCCAGGTATTCATCAACACCTGCCTGAGGAAGATTCTTATGATCTGCTGGCCAGACATGATCTCGAATGAGGAACTGTGGCAAAGAACAAAACAGCAGCCCATCGAAGTAGATATATTCTACAGAGACGATGGAGATGGATAGGTCACACCCTGCGCAAGCCGGCATCCAACATAACAAGGCAAGCCCTAACCTGGAACCCCCAAGGAAAGAGAAAGAGAGGACAGCCCAGGAATACATGGCGCCGCGATCTGGAAACAGAAACCAAGCAGATGGACAAGACATGGGGACATTTGGAGAGACTCACCCAGAACCGAGATGCCTGGAGAAAGCTGGTTGGTGGCCTATGCCCCAGAAGGGACAACAGGCTGAGATGAGATGACATAAAAATGTATTGTGGCATAAAAATTACCATTTTTTTAGACCTTGTGATCTATAGGGCAGAAGATGTAAAGGTCATCTGTTTCTATGGACCATAGTTAACTAAGGTGTTATGTGGCCAGCACAACAACCAAACACCTTTACTTTTCTACAACTAATGTTAGGTACCCATTAGAGATGGGTAGACTCAGGTGCTATAAAGAACCTGAAATTAAAAACCCCAGTCTTCATCAGGATTCGAACCCGGAATACAAGTTTGAAAGACAAGTGCTTTAACACTCATCCACAGCATCTCCAAGTTCTATTCTATTGTGAAAATCTGTTTCTGATAAATATGTATCCAAGGAAGCATTTAATTTTCACTCACAATTTAATAATGTGTGGATGCCGAAACAGCTTGAGATTCTGAATTTCCCTCCGAATTTTTCCAACAACATCGAGATTTTTTATTTTTTGTCTGTTAAGGATTTTCACAGCAACTTTATGACCAGTTAACTGATGTGTTGCAACTGAAATATAGAACAAAAATGTTTAAATAGTGAACAGTTATGAAAAAAAAAAAAAAAAAACACTATAATTTAGTTGTGTTACAAAAAAATATTGTGTACCAAGGAGTCAGTTCATAACTAACTTTTAATAAGGTAAAGATTCTAAGAAACAGGCCTAGTTGTCCTCTAAGGGAGGGGGAGTGAAGTAAATTCTTTTGGTTACTTTCATTATTAAAGATCTTTATAAAAGTGGCTACCTTCATATATATATATATAAAAATCAATAAAAACCAATTGTAAAATGGAAAATGTTAAGGTTTAAGTCTATTAGATTCAGTTTGATCTAGAAAGCATAGTTAAAAAATGTTTAGAAATTTTGAACAATGTAATTAGTGTATGGCTAGATCTACATGCATGACTAACCATTTATTTTCTCGCCTGACCATTTAACAACCAACGCTATTGAGCAGTGTATATGAATGAAACACGTTTAGTACATATGTTACAGCAGACAAGAATAACACTGACCCCCTTTGTTACAATCAGTCAGAAAAAAGTCTACTTTTGGATACTGGTGTGTAGTTGAAAAATGTTGCTAACACTTTAAGATCTATATAATTGTACCGATGACTATCATAGACAAGGCCTAGCAGTCACTGTGATAATGAAGTGATGTGATTGGTTAGATCTAGATCCACTTATAGTATTGTTGAGAGGATTGACATCTATATATTGGTGATCTCTAAAAGCAAACTCTCACATAAAAATCAAATGTTTCTAGCATCTAAATAAAAAATATATATTACAACTTTTTATGGAGAATTTGAAAAACCATTAGAGTTTCCCTTTAATGTGTCTTTATTTTGATGATTATTACAGTTCTAACTACTTTGGTATTAAATTATGGTGTGTGATCCAAATGCTAAGAAACATTTATAATTAATAAATTAGTAAATTTTTGACATCCAAAAAAAAAAAAACAAAAAAAAAAAAAACTGGGTTCTTTAAGATTTTGGTTTTAGCTTTTTTTTAAGCAAGTGTCCCTTTCCTCAACAATACTGAGAGGGAAACTACATTAAACCAATCCTATTGTTTTGTTCTTCCAGTAGCTGTTAGAATAAAGGCTGTTAAGCTAAGTGACGGTCTAGTACAGAGCTATGGTACAATTATATATAGATAGATAGATCTAAAAGCATTAAGATTACCATTTCAAGAAAAAAAGTTTACATTTTTATCTAAAAAGTAAATAGATTGAGTGTCATAGACTAAAATTCTAACAAACTGGTCAGTGTAAGTGTAAGGCTAGCAAGTGTTTGTTGAGTGGTCAGGCGAGAAAATACACCCTGCCGTGGTTAGTCAAGCATGTAAATCTTCTTTTAACACACATTTTTTTTTCTTTACTTACAATATCTAGCCTTAGACCTAGATCTAACGCATAGACGGAGATATTTCTTTTAAGAGAATGTTAACTTTACTGTATGGTTTTCGTTATATAGTTAATATAATAGCATTTAAATTAATAGGTTTGTGTGAGGCAACAAAGAAACCCAACAATGGAAAGTTTGATCGTTTTGTATACACGCAGGAAAATTACGCTTGAGAAAAACATGTTCATCAATTACTAAAATGACTAAATTATAATTGCAAATAAAAAAAAAGAAATCTGTAAATCAAATCACATCAAAAATTGTCAAAACCATCAGAGTTTCCCTTAAATATATAATCATTACCATATCATTAAACATGGTGAGATGATAAAATGATATGGTGTTTACAAATCTAATGGGGGAAAAGGCGATATTGAGGCTTAAAATTTGGCCATGGCAGCTTTTTAACTTAAGCATCGAGATCTAGAGTAATTAACGTCTAACGAACACCCCATATTTTCTGATATTAACGAACAGCCCACAACTTTTTTAAAATGAGCCTTTATTTTGATAGCTAAGACGAAACTAGTCTATTGTTTTTATTTATACTCCATTTCTTTATAGTTCAGGCACATTTAGTTTCATTTACTCTGAAAAAACAAGGTATACAGGATGATGCAATTTTTTTTCTTCTAGGACAGAAGGAGGGTAGGTCTGGGATTAAGAAGATTTTTTAGATCTAGTATAGGTCTAACATTTTCTTACTTAAATTTGATTTCTTTAAATAAAAGTTGTTAAACCAAGTGTGATGTGAATGAGTAAAAAGAAAGGGAATATTGCTAAACATAGTGCTAATGAGGGGCAGAGTTGGATATAATGTGAAAGAAAAAAAATGTTTTTATTAGTGCACAATCCTGCTCTCTCAGTCTCTCTCTTAATAAATCACCTAGCACTATCAACAAAGTACCACAAAGAAATAAAAAGTAGCGGGAGGGACAATTATATTATATACAATATGGTACCAAATTAGGTCACAATCACTGGGTGGAGTGAGTGGGCTAAATGCACGGTCACGGCAGTCGCGCATTTGTTTTTTTTGTTTTTTTGGGTGAACTAGATTGTCTAGATTCTAGATCTAGGTACATGGTAGTGTACATGGTCCTTTGTAAAGTTGAGGGTTTAGCAGAGAAGAGACCAATTAAAAGAGGGCAAAGTAACACTAATATGTCAGTCTTGAATTGGTTTAGATAAAAATTACTATAACTATTAAAAAAATGAAGATAATATTATTTTTAAATACAATAAACAAGAGGTGTTCGTTAGTGTACAGATCCAAGAATGGTGTTCGTTACATGTTAGCGCTGGACCTCATCATTACCTCACCCTCTTAAACATCAAATTTTATTGTAACTAGTCTATGTGTAGTGTAATAAAACTATTATTAGCTATTTTTATGGACAAATGCCAATGGATGACGAATTTATAGATGTTTGTAGTTTTTTCCTAGGACTAACCTCTACGGCTACGGTTACGGAGCTATAAAAAAAAAAAAAATTAATAAATGCAAAAATTGCGGTGGCAGTGCTTAATAATTTTTTTTATTTGTTCAGAAGACATTTAATAAATTATATTTAGATCTACCATAGCCTAGGTATAGATCTAGTTAGTCAAAGATAGAGTAATAGAGTTAGAATATGACTCAATCAAAAGTGTCTGTCGGTGTCAGAAAACTGAATTGTGACTTATTGTCACCGTTGTGTTGTCTGTTGTGTCAGTGTGTGTGAATAGTCGCGTACTCCGCTAGTTAGGTTAACTCGCTTTAGGCTTAGACTAGACTTCACTAGACAGTAGATCACTAGAAATCTAGATGAGTAGACTATTCACTATCACTAGCTAGACTGCAGCTAGAGAGTAGAGTCGACTAGACTAGCTCAGTAGCTGTCTCACTGACTCTGACTCTGACTGTATGAGGTATCTGGAGCCTAAGCCAGTAAGCTTTGGATCCAAACAAGTTATGATAAATGAAGCATTTTTAAAAAGAAAACAATTACTTTTGACTTTCCCAAAAGTGCCAACACCAAGTGTTTCGCCCAATATATAATGTCCAATTTTCACTTGGGCCGAGGACGACCCACTTTTGTCCGCCATCTTGATTGACCCCTAAAAATGAAAATAACAACACCTGTTCAAGGTTTTTTAAATTACTGATTAGAAAAACAACAGAAAACAGAACAAAATTTGATTATATAAAACTAAATAATGAGATAAAAATGATTTAATAATAATACAAATTAACCTTTTTCATAATTTTGTGTATAATTTAATTATGATTATTAATTTTACTAGAATTCAAGAATAAAAACGTTTTTTAATTTATTGGTTCGTAGATCTATAATAGTCTCCATAGTTTGATTGTTTTCTTGCTTTATGTGACCTCTTGTTCAGCATTTTTTCCCCCTTCTCTAGGCATTGTTTATATTCACGCAAAACCTAAACAAAGTTCACTGAAAAAACAGGACATTGTTTAGAATTACTAGATCTAGTTTATAAAGGTTACATTTAAAATGAAAGGAATTAAAATTAAGCAGGAAATTTCGCAAGGGATAGTGTGGGCCCCTGGGAGAGTAATTTAGAGGCTACGTAGTAACTATATAGATTTTACTGAAGTTAGATTCTAGATGTCTAGTGTCTTGAATGAGTGACGCATTACTCTGGGGGAAAAAAAAGGGGGTGGGGGTGGATATTAGATCAGGGTAAATAGGGGTACCCAACATTTCTTTTTTTAGTGGAAATAGCTTTAAAACACACAAATCTGATAGTCTGTATATCTATAAAAGGATTTGTTTGACATGTTTTCGGATGCTCCTTCAGAGTTTAATTCTCTCCGTAATTATTTACCACATTCTGGTACTAACGTGGAATCAACGTTGATAAATGATATCGTCAGTTAGGAGAGAAAGAGTTAAGATAATTAAGTCCATACCTCTTGCAGGACATGGACGGAATCGGAGCGGGCAGGGTCTGGACCCGGTACCACCGATAAATACCTACGACAACACAGAGCGCAAAACGCACTACCAGGCATATCAGGAGATTTTCTTTTATAACGTAACTTCCGAAAAATATAAAACACAATTTAAAATTAAAAGACACTGCAACTCAAAGGACCCAATGGTACCGTAACCCCTTAGTAAGGTAACTCGTAATTGTTTGTAACCCCTAATGGTCATGGGCCCATGCAAAGTGAACCAAATTTGCGCCATATGGTTACTACACTGTTGATTGCGAAACAAAAATGACTAAATGAAACTGAAGAAACATCTACAATCTACATAGAGTCTATGATGAGACTGAGACTCTCAATCTCATCACTCTAGCAGCTTAAGGTTATGGCTTAGGCTTAGCCCTACTAGACTCTAGTATAGTAACTAATCTAGTACTTAACTAGTCGAGCAACACTCGAGCAAAGACTAATTACCAGATCTTTAGTGGATGAGGTCTTGTCTGAAGGCCAATGTGGTTTCAGAGCCGGTAGAGGTACAACTGACATGATATTTTTTTGTTCTGCGACAGTTACAGGAAAAATGCAAAGAGCAGAACCTAAACCTGTACGCAGCTTTTGTGGACCTCACTAAGGCTTTCGACACGGTCAGTCGCGATGGTTTGTGGAGGATTTTGGCTAAGCTGGCCCGGGTGCCCACCTACGTTCCTATCCATCCTCAAGCAGTTTCACGTTGGACAGAGAGGCCAGATCAGACACAATGGGGCTCTTTCTGATCACTTCCCAATAGAAAATGGCGTGAAGCAGGGCTGTGTACTTGTCCCTACTCTGTTCGCTATCTTCTTTGGCGTAATGCTGGGTCAAATGAGGCAGCGATTGCATGAAGGCATCTACATCCGGTTTCATTGTGACGGCAGCGTGTTTAATCTCCGACGTCTACTATCCCACACAAAAACAAAGGAGATGGTCATAACGGAGCTTCTCTATGCCGATGATTGCGCCCTGCTAGCTCACAATGAAAATGACCTCCAGAACGCGGTAAACGAATTTGCCTACGCTGCCGCCTCTTTCGGTCTATCTATAAACCTCGGGAAAACAGAAGTCATGTTCCAGAAGTCACCCAATGAAACATACTCAGCCCCAAGGATCACAGCAAACGGGCATCCCCTTAACGTGGTAGACCACTTCACATATCTTGGTAGCATAGTGTCAAATGACGCCTCACTTTCAAGGGAAGTTGATAACCGTCTGGCCAGGGCCAGCAGTGCTTTTGGACGCCACCAAAGGTGCTTGCGCTCCATCATGGACATACGATGGCAAGACCGCACCACAAACAGCGATGTCCTTGCGAACGCCGGTATAGACAGTATAGAGGGACTATATAGATCCGACAGCTACGCTGGGCAGGGCACGTATCCCGTATGTTAGACGAACGTATGCCAAAGGCAGTCTTTTTTGGTGAGCTAAAAGGTGGTCGACGTAACAGAGGCGCCCCACGGAAACGCTTCAAAGACCAACTTAGGCGTCAACTTTCCTTGGTTGACATAGAGGAGATCTCAGCACCTGGCTGCATGCGGCGTCGGAACGAGACAGCTGGAGGTCACTCATAAAGGCCGCGGGATACACATTTGAGACCAAAAGAAAATCTGCCGCCGAGGACAAACGCAGACGACGAAAAGAAAATCTAAACCGACCACCTGCGGACAATGGTTTTGCTTGCCCTGGATGTGGCAAAATATGTAGGTCACAGCTGGGACTGCACAGCCACGGGAAACACTGTATTCCTCATTAATCTTCGGACTCGAAGACAAGCCTATTATTATTATTACTTAACTATAGTGACATACCGGTATGCACGATCTATCTATATAACCTAAGTTTATTATAAGGATAGTCATAAAAATGCTTCTCTAGATCTATATCTTGATTTAAAAAATCTAGAGACTACATTTCAGCAAAATTAAATAACGCATGGAATCTGTTCAATATGTTCATTATGAGATAATATAAAACAGTATGTCTTAATTATTTATTCAAAATTTGTTTTGGTAACGAAATAGTAATTTTAAATGACTAGATCTAGTTGGGTTAAGACACGCATGCGCTTACTTGTCGAATTCCGACATTTTTGTTGTCAAGAGAAGCCAAATACACACAGTGAGTTAATTTATGTTAACATTAATCATTTAATGATTAAAAGGCTTGTAAAAAAATATAATGTTTAAAACTTAGATATTCACAGATGTAGATCTAAATTTGTTTTTTGTTAAATTAATATTTTAATTTGTTTTACTTTTAAGATCTAGATGTAGAAATCTAGATCTAATCATTCTAGAGTCTACGTCTAGAGATAGAGTTGATAGAGTGAGTCTATACTAGTCTATTACTATTATTAGTATTAATTATTATGATCTATCATTCTATGATTCTTAGTAGGCCCTATCTACTAGATTCTAGATTTAATCTACACTTGTGACTTACTTATAAATTATAATTAAAAATATAATAATAATCTAGTCGGCGTTAAATTTTTTATTTTAAATTAGAATCACTAACTGTAACTAAGAATAAGAATTAAGTTAAGAATCCAGAATCCTAAGATTAGAAAGAATGCAAGTCTTAGTCTAATCAATTCTAATCTATCTAGATCTATATAGTATCATATAAAAGTATCTACTACTTTTTAATCTACCTGTTTTTTTTTTATTTTAGTTAACTTAATGACTTTAAACTTATAAAATGAGTTTCAGTTTTGGCACATCGGCACAATTTAGGCCATGCATCATGCATGATCATCGCCATGTCGTGCCTGTAATCTTCAAGGATTACTCTCCTAGTTTTATAACAAGAGCTAAATCCCATACTCTCATATATTTAAATTAGCTCATATAAAGCAAAGTCTATTCACAGCTAAAATAGTAAAGGTAGTAAAAATCTAATAATTTAGTAAAAATCTTATGTAAATATTTATAATATTATATGTTCACAATTTCACAAATCAAATCTTCATAGATAACCCCACCTCCCGGATAAAACCCAGTACCTTCCCTGGGTCGACAATGTCGAATAGTGTTTTTAGGTGCCAGTACTCAGTGATGGATTGCCTAACTTTTAATACTAATACATTGACAATAAACGTTAAAATACAAGAAAAGTAATAATTTTTTCCCCACATTGGAAAAGGTACCAGTACACCGTGCGTAAAAAAGTAAAGTTCCCCTTTGAGACCTTGTGGTCTATAGGGCAGATGATGTAAAGATCATCTGATTTTGTGGCCTACAGTCATCGAGGGTGTCATGTGGCCAGCACAACGACCATACTGCCTTTTCTTTTCCCCAAGTAATGTCAGGTACCCATTAGAGCTGGTTGGCTTCAGAGGCACCTGAAAATCCAGAAATTAAAAATCCCAGTCTGCACAAGGGTTCAATCACAGGTCCCCGGTTCAGAAGTCAAGCGCTTTATCGCTCAGCCGCAGTGCCTCCTGTACTGGTGCATACAGGATATCTGATGTTAATACTTTCTTCTTGACATTTCAAATGCCTTTGCCAACTTGAACTTGGACTTGCCTTTGCCCACTTAGACTTTACTGTGCATTCCACTGTTTAATCCAAAAAGTTTGGCTATAACCTTATATTATTATTATAGCTTTTATTTATATAGTGCTACTTACATGCTTATAGCATGCTCAGAGCGCTTTGGTCCAATCTCATTTGTGGACCAGTTGGGGGGAAGGGGTATCTAGGAATTGGTTTCCCGTGCTGCCTTTGGGCGCTCAGTAAACACAACTCTACCCGAGTCGGGTGTCGAACCTCGAGCCCCCTTCTAGGTAGTCAAGCCAAGCCAAGCTCAAGCCCCACTTAGCCTCTCGACCACGCTTATATTAGAGAAGGAGCCAAGTCATTACAATGGGGCTTACGATCTGCCATTAAAAAACTTTTAAAAAAAAACTGCAACAAATAACATTTAAATATTATTGGAGAGAGGGGTAGGGGTTGCAATTTTTAGGACCTAATATGTAAGGTTAAAGCTTAAGGTTAAAATACTTTTTGTGTGTGTATATTACAGATATTGAGCAAAATGTAGACTGGATTTAGTGATTTGCTTTTACAATCAAATAAACTAGAATGACAGCAGTTGATGTTGACCTTGACAGTTTCATAAAGCAGCAGAAAGCTAAACTAGCCAATGAAAGACTGACTCTGAATAAAGTAAGTTGATGCCCTTGTACAATGATTTCTTAATGTTGAAATGCAAATTTATTTTAATAAGCCAACATAAATAATTTATTTTTTTTTAATTCAGGTGCATGTTTTTCAACTGGTGTAAATTCTTTATGCTTAGCAATATGTGTGTGTGTGTGTGTAGGAACATTACTTTTTTTTTTTTACTTTTACCATTTTTTAGACCTTATTGTCTATAGGGCAGATGAGGTCATCGGGACCTCGGGTTTGGAAGTCAAGGGCTTAACTATTCTGCCACCTCCCCCCCCCCCCACTAATACAAGTGCTATGCTTTAAAATGTTCAAATATTTTGAAGGGTGCATCAGGTGCATGATGGTAGGCCGATTTTGCTCAGCACAGAGTTAATTATCTGGTAGCCATTAGACATGTTAAGTAGCACATGTCTAATTAATGATGCTGTATGGTGTGATGTTTAAATCAATTATCCCTATGAGATTTTTCATTCTTTAGAAGTCATTTGTTCTATGCATGCTCAACTGTATAATGCTTTTATTTGAGCTAATATTTGTCAGAATTAGTAGTTGTAACTGGTTTGTGTTCATTTCTAGACTACAAACTATTAGTGGCTTAAATTCCTTTGCTTGAAGCTTAAGATAAAAATATTATCTTGCATGTAAGAGGCACATCGTTTTTAGCATTAACCTGTTTGACTCTGACCCCTACGCTATTGCTTTCTCCTCCCCCATAGATACCTCTAACTTGCATCTTCTTAATGCTTGTCTTTCTTGGGTGTCAAAAGTTCATTATGCATCAATTTTTGTACTAACAACTAACAAAATATTAACATCTTGCATAGACTATAACTTTTTCAGAAATCATTTATTTTTCTCTTGTTGAAAATGTGTGAATGAATTGACTTTTACATTTTTTTTCGCTTACATATTAAAATTAGAACAAACACACTCTATTAAAGCATATGTTTATGAATTTAATTACTTCCCTTGAAGACAGAAGAAAAATCAGCTGAAATATATGCTGTAAACATGCTTCAAACTAACCCCTACATATAGACCTATATTTCTATAACATGTAAATTTACTAACTTCACATTAATTGTATTTAAACAAAGACATAGAGTACATTACTACACAATATTTTAGTGCTGTTTTTATTTTAGTACCGGTACATTTCTTTCCAGTTTTGTCTTAAATGTTTCTTACTTATTAAAATATTTAAGTTAAAATTAATTGTTCCCTCAAATACCTACTTCTGCTTACATACTTTTTATTCTACTGTTAGTTATTTGTGTTATAATAAGCATAATGCTCCTTCTTCCCTATTGCTATTAGAGCATGGGATGGGTTGCCTGAGCCAACCATGAAAACCAGTGATTTGGCAGAATTTAGGTCATTGGTTAACATGCATGACTAAATGCATGATGCTTAAGGACTTAATCATCTTCTTTTTTGAAGCAACCTCTGTATTATATAAGATAAGAAGATAAGCATTCTTCATAGAAAATCTTTTCTGCTGTTAAAGAAATTCATAGGGCCCTATACAGAAATGAACAAAAATCTTAGATTCTAAAAAATAAGTAAACAAAATCAGATTCTGTTTTATCTTGTTACAAAACAACAATTAAAAGAGACTGAAAACTGAAAGAATGAAGTCATAGCTTATCAAACTGAATATAAGTTTTCATTAAATTATGGAGACATCTGATGGGATGCAAGATAACTCAAGGCCACGGACATACTGCACAAATAGACTAGTAAGAATTAGATTGTTCATTTGATTACAAAACATTCTGTTAAATAATTATTTTTGTACTTTTTTTTTTTTTTAAAAATTAAAAAAAAAAAAAATAATTTTAAATTTTTTTTTTTTTTTTTTTAAAGTTGATTTTTTATTGATATTTTTTTATTGGTTGGTTATCGACAAAGATATGTACAAAATGCACATATGTATGAGAATATTGTTAATGTTTTGAGCTTAATTTTCAGCAAAAAATAAGATCATGTATTTGTCTTGAATTCAAAAACTGACTTTGAATCTATTCTACAATTCAATATCAATCATGAAATATAATCTTTCTTGTTGTATTTTGCATGCATATATTATATATATATATATATATATATATATCTTGCTCATAGTTTTTCTTTTTGTATTGGAAATTTATTGCTATTTTTTTTATCCAAAATTGATAAAAAATTATCTTTCATATTTATTTTATTCAACAAACATATTAGTGCTTGTATTGATGTTTAAAAAAAACAGGTTATATTTCGTAAAATGTTATTATTTTTTTTTAAATATGCTTTTCTTTTAAATAATGTGTAGGATTTAAGATTTTTCTATAGTTATTATCTCAATTGGCTTTGTTCAATGCAAAATATTTAAAGTTAGTCTCTATTTACATATTTTCACACATATAACACACACTAATAACCTTCGGGTTATGCAAGTTTTTACAAAAGAAAGGTGCGGAGCTTACACAATTTATTTTACTCATAATCATAGAGTAACGGAAACTACGCACATATCAGTGGGTTTTTATATCTCATATATTTAGCTGTGTGGTTTTGAAATATACACTGGAAAGATTTATAAAAATCTCATTATAAACCTCAAGAACTTTATGTAATGTTGGTTTATGCTTAGCACTAAGAGTATAAGCATTTGGGTTGTATGATTTAGTTTTTACTTATTTTTTAATGTGTGTGGTTATATACATGTGCACATTATATGCTTGTGCGGTGTATATGTGCAAAAAAATGGTAGTAAAGTTAGAACTGTCAGCTGAATAGATGGTAAACGTTTTTTTTATATCATTAATGCTTTCATGCCTACAACTTAAAACTTTACAAACTTTTACCATAAAAGGTTTGGCACTGCCATTGTACATTAATTATACTTTTCTTAAAACAGTAAACACCACTGACTTAGTTTGTCTTTATTTGAAGGTAATGACTTTATAAAAGCATTTTTTTTTACTTAACTCCTACAATAGGTATAAATGCCAACTAAGTCATAATTTTAGAGACCTGATTTGTTTTGTAAAATAAAAATTTCACTTTCTTTTATATGTATAATATGATTAGAGTTTCTGTTACAGTTAACCTTTTCTAATGTTTTCATTTCTCTTTTAAGCTCTGTAAAATAACTATAGTTTATATTTGTAACATTTTTTTTAACAACTCATATTTCTTATAGTTTTTATATCAGAAAAACAAAGTATATATGCATACAGTTTCTTTCTTAAATATTTAGATATAATTAATCCATACATTTAATTTTAATAATTAATTTTTAAAAACATATCTAAACCATTCTCAGTCGCCTTGGTTTATATAATAATAAGGCTTGTTTTTAGACCAGAAGATAAAGAAAGAATGCCCTTGTACTCAATAGGCTATGCAAACTCAGCTTTAATCTACATATTTTTACACATTCAAGGCAGACAAAGCTAGTTTCTGCTGGGAATCTTTTTTTTTTTTTCACCATCTTTGGTGATAGCTTTACTATGAGTCAAAATCAGACGTCTGCCTTCAACCTTTGTAAGTTCTCCAGCTATCTCTATGAAATCAAGCGCAGGCTGATCCCTGGTCTGTTTTTCAAATTTTACACCATCTTCCTTTGAGCTCACCAAAAAAGATTGTATTTGCATTGCAATTAAATTATATTGCATTCCTGTTGACATTTTTGATAAGTTTGTTCTACAAAAAAATTTATGTAGAATTTTAATGAATCTTGCTTTATAAATAAAAACTGATGACTTAAAATTAAAATTTTAAATTCGAAATAGATTATTTTATTCTTTTATATTTATATTGCAATGGTCATTAATAAAACAATACTTTTTGCTTTATTTATTAACATCATTTGTGTTATTTATATAGTTAACATAGTTTTGTTTAGACCTATGAACTATTTCTTTTTTATTGGAAATAGTCAATGCAAAGTATAATGGAATCATCATTTTTAATTCTAAAGTTTAATGCTTAAGTTTAATAATAAACATATATTTTCTAAAAAATTGATTGAATAATTTGATATAATATATTTTATTATTGCTATTAATTATTATTATATTTTTGTGTGTGCATGTAATTATTATAATCTTAGATTCAGTAGACTAAACATTACACCTACTTTACTAGAAATCTAAATACATCTTAGTCTATGTATTATTTTAATATAAAGACATTATAAATTAGTTTACATGTTTGTCTGCTATATTTACTTTATAATTACCGCTTTAAAAAAAAACAAAACAATTTAGACAATCATTTATGCTTAAAATCTTTGAATTACAAAAATGATTTTTTTAAAGCTATATGTACCTTTCCTTTTTTCTTTTAAAAGAAAATCTGATATAAGCATAGAAAAAAAAAAGAATTACATTTGTATTTTGCATTTTAAACTGGATAAAATTTAATGGACATCTACATGTGTATGTTAATATAAATTTATATAAATGTTTGTTTTTTCTACTTGCTCCCCAACAAGCCTTACAAAAATTATGCAAGCTAATTAATGTGTTTAGATATTTCACAGTCTGTTGTGCTGAAGTCTTAAAGGAGCTATCAACACATTACAAATATAGTGTTCATTTGTAATTGTAATGTGTTACTAACGGTAGTAAACATTTTCTTTAACATTATAAATTAGTAGCTGATTTTCTTTTTTCTTTTTACAATGTAGACTTAAGTCTGATTTTGCATAGTTCATATGTTATTTTTACAAATAATTTTATCTGGCTTATCACTGAACACATAGCTACTAAATTGCTTATGTAATTATTTCAATTGATTGAATCAGATGTTTACTTTTGAATTATGTTCTGCAGCTTTTAGCATGTGAGAAATTCTTTAGCTCTTGTATATAGATATTTTGTATGTATAAAGTACTAAAAAAAATCCATTAAGAACTAAACATTCAATTATGATTGTCTATTTATTGAATGAATAGATTTAAAAAAGAATTGGATTTGAATGAAGTCACAATGAAGTCACACCCCCAGCCAAAGAACTTTTCTTGTTTTCTCTTGACAACAGATCCTCTTTGAACCTATCTCTACAGAGCTTATTCCCTTCAATCCAACCATCTTGCAACTAATTTTTTTGAGACCCTTCCTTAATTAAAATGGTCATGATGAGGATCAATTTTAAATTATTAGATGAGAAATAGTTACAAATCTATTTCCTGTTTTCATTGAGAAAAGATTTCCTCTTGTGTTGTGCATGGAGAAAAGGCAGAACAGAAGGATGAAAAACAAGGATTCTTATTTTCTCCTTGCCATTGTGTTACACACAAAACTGACAGGGAATTTGTGGAATTTGCAAATGTTTATCTACGCTAAAGTTTATTTCAATAACACCTAAATGTGAATAATTACTGTACTCAGAATTTTGATAATGAAAAAAAAATTTTTTTAGCAATGTTTACAACAATCTAGAATGAATTCTTTCCTATTTTTTTGTCTTTTTTAGCATTGTCATGTCATCCTCATTTCTAGAAGGTTATGTCCCCTGATTTGGAATTGTGGGTCTATGGGTAGAAAAATATATTTTCTACAATAAGCAGTACTATGAATCTTAATGTCATATTTTACACACATATATTATTTCAATGTTGTTTTTTTCTTTTACTTTTTATATTCTACTAATTGTCACTAATATTTAGTGGAATTTAGCATAACCAAATGAAAACATTTTGTAATAAAAAAAAACTAGAGCAACTTTTGAATCTATAAACTTACAATTCTTCTCTGCCTGCTTTCTTTTTTTTTCTTCCAGTATATGCTATCAGCTTCCTACAAAATAGTAGCCATTGTTTTCTACTTCTTTGTCACTGCCCTTTTTTATTTTTGTTTCAATGATTATGACGTAAAACCGAAAATAAGATGTATAGATTGTTAAAAATATAAGATAAAAAGATTGTTAAAAATTGTTTATCATGATGGAGCAGGATCCCATGCACCAAGGGGCCAAAGGGAGACGCAAATGGGGCCCTCCCGTTGATATTGAGTCTACCAGAGAAACTGAGAAGGAGAACTATAAGCAGCTATGGCATGAATTGAAGGGCAAATACATTGAGGTACATATAGATCAATAGTGAGGTACTTAAGTTCAGTATTGAAGACCATTGATAAAAAGGAGTTTAGAGTGGAATATGTATTAAGGAATATGTGTTGTATATATTTTTTAAAATTAATATTGTTATTGTCAAACATATTTCTGATATTAATTGTTGCAGTTTTATCCTCCTATGTCTTAGACTAGTTTGGTTTGTCTGAAGTTGTTAGATACAATATTTATTATTACTGGATTCATCAGTATGATGTGAGCCAGCGAAGAATATAATAAAAACATACAATTCAGACAACTGAACCTTTGCCTCTATGTTGACAAATTAAACTCAATGTTAAACTGTATCTACCATTTCCTATTTGTTATAACTGGTGGAAGGCTTGTTATTAATATTCACATGATGCAAATTTACACAACCAATACTATAACCAAAGCACACTTTTAACATTGAGTACTTTAATCATGTTTGATGCAATTAATATATACGCAGTATTTTTGGAAGTCTTTGCATAATGTAATAATTGCTACTAATGCTATGGGTCATTGATATTGCTCTTACTGCCAAAGATGTTCACCACTTATTTTTCTTGTTATGCTTTAAGAAATGTCTTTTACACACTTTCTTATGATCACAGATGGTTTGGTCAGAGTCGAAGAATCAGCAGTCTTATTTTAAACTTAGTTTTAAGTCTTCTTTAACCCTAGACTTTCAAATTCTAGTCTATCTTTAAGGATGATAGGAGCACACCATTTGCATATTCATTTGCATATTTTTGTGGTTTAGCCATCTAGCAACCGCCAGAGATGGGGGTCCCCTGTCAAATTGTCACCCAGGGGCCTTCTGGACACTGATGCCCTTATCTTGGATGTCCAAAAAGAAAAGGAGCGTGCCGAATATGAAGAGCTATGGCGGCGCCATCATGGAATGGTAAGAAATGATGGCAAACTAGTTAGCCCCATTCCTTATAGCAAAGAATTAGGTTCTTTCAGGCGGATAAATAAAGTGGAAGGTAGTATCTTAAGTCATAAAGAGTTTAGCCTAAATCTTAATTGAGGTTCAGTTTTTCTAGAATCTGACATTTGCTGGATAAAATGTAAGTGGTCATTAATGCCCTAACCACTAGACTATGTACTCTACAATCGGAAAAAAGTAAACAATACATAACCCTGTTAGGGAACTGTACCTATTATACTAGTGAAAGTTTGATAATATAAAATACCTTATTTAGTTATATGTAAAAAAGTAAAGTACCCCTTTCAGACCTTGTGATGCCAGATGATGTAAATGTCACCTGTTTTTGTGACCCACTGTTAATGAGGGTGTCATGTGGCCAGCACAACGACCAGCTGCCTTTACGTTTCCTCAGCATATGTCAGGTACCCATTAGAGTTGGGTGGGCTCAGAGGCATCCTGAAATTCGAAATTACAGTTCTCACCAGGATTTGAACTCGGAACCCTTGGTTCAGAAACCAAGCGCTTTACCACGCAGCCACCATGCCTGCTAGATATATTTAAAGCTAGACCTATTTTTTTCCTGAATTGTTTCAATTGAAAGAATATTAAAGAAAACAAGAACTTGAACTAAATATAAAACATTGAGGATTTTATTTCTAAGCTCTCTCTCTTACCTTTAAGTTTTGAATCTGTTGCACCATGGGTATAAAAGTAATTCGGAGAGGTTTATCGAAAATAGTGTTTCTTGTTTTCCCCTGATTCAGTAAACTGTAATAACAAAGAATTGAGCAGTGTGTACTCAGTCAGAAAATTGATTTCTACAAGACAGAGAATTAAATATTTATACTGCAATGCTAGTTGCTAGCAAACAAATATAGTATTCCCTTTGTCCAGAGCTCATCAGAAACTAAAGTAAATCAATGGCTGCTAACACTTAGATGAGTTCCCCCTTTTTAAGATCTCATTTCTTTTACTTTTTCATCCATTCTTTTGAATGCAATTTAGTGATCAAGAAGAAAGCAAAGTGATATTGTATGTGTATAGTTTATGTGTTAATTTGAGTCATTAGTCTTGACTTTGTTTTGAGTTTAACACAGTGACGTTTTTTTATGCTATTTAGGATCCTTCACCGCGTGCACCAATCAATGATCGTGGCGCTGGCAACTCTGAGGAACTAGAGCCTACTTTTGACCAGTCACCAAGAATACAAAACAATAAGGAGAAAGACGAGTACAGGCGTTTGTGGGAGCAGCAGCATCCAGACGTGGTCAGTTGGTTTAGTTTTTCTTTAGAGTGTTATGATAATGATCCTATACAATAATATGTAAAGACTTAAAAGTGACTATATGCATCTTTCATTGTTGTATTAATATAACTACAAATACTGTTATCATGGTTTTTATGTATAAATGCTTTTGAATTTGTTATTATAGTTCTAGATTTAAAATTTAAAAAAAATTTTCAGTTCACCAGTTAAATTTTTTTTGGATAAAGTATTGAATATATTAATAATATTTTGTCTCACTTAATAAGAGTTCTTCAGAACCATGTTGCTTACAACATGTACCATTTAATTGGCATGTACCACAACTTAAAGTACTTTGCAATCACTAGACAGTTAAACTTATTTTCTTGGCTTTTCTTTGCCTCATTGTTCTACTTTCACTGCTCATGTATTTTAACTCTTTCTCTCCTAATTAACGATGCCAAAGTTGATTTGACTCCCCATTAAACTAAATTGATTTTGGATTTAAAAACTTTAATTTGTGTTGTGTTAATAGAGCATGCATTCTCCTATATTTCAATACCAAAAAATTAACATTTTCTGATAATGAACAAAAAGTTATTGAAGTTTAACCATAACAGGATTGTGAAATACAAATGAAAAAATGAATAACATTATCGAAATGAGGAAAATAATTATGGAGAGAACAACTTAATAAAATGTAGTAGACTGCCTGTTAGGTAGGTGTATGGTCTGATAATGTTTAATCAATTCTTGTAGCAATGCTTAGCCTTAATCTAGAACAGTGTTTAAAAAACTATTTCCTGAAAGAAACACTTTGCTCATTCTGAGTATATCTAGCAGAACACTTTGCTCATTCTGAGTATCTAGCAGAACACTTCACTCATTCTGAGTACCTAGCAGAACACATTGCTCATTCTGAGTACCTAGCAGAACACTTTGCTCATTCTGAGTATCTAGTAGAACACTTTGCTCATTCTGAGTATCTAGCAGAACACTTTGCTCATT
>JADKLZ010079147.1:1050-14581 GCA_021533235.1 Biomphalaria straminea
CCTGGTAAATAGCGGCGTATGCTATGCCGCCGGTCAACTAGTACTTTAAAAAAAACAAAGCTTATATTAAATAAAGTGTAATTGTATCAATTAGTTTGGACCAGTCTTATAGTTCTATAGGCAATTAATTTAGACCAGTTTTTTTGTTTTTTTTTTAGCTTTCTCAGTGAGCTATGGTCTTATCACTTGTCTAGATCATTTGTGAATGGGAAAGGAAATAATGAGGTAGGCCCTATCTATGTGAATGTTTGAGTTCTTGAACTCGGCCTACTCCCCTTGGGTACCTTGCTACACTTCTGAGCCTGTTACTTTAGCTTTCCTTTTGACTACTAGTATTTAGTAGTATCATGTTTTTCCCCCTTACATTAATGCGTGCTACGGGCCCTCATGGGCTAGGACGGAATCTGTACTCTCAAAAGCTAGAGTTTAAAACATGTTTATTATTGAGATGTGGTTTCTGTACAGGGCATACAATATTCGTAAGCTGTGAGGCTCTTACCAAATTTATTCCGTACGTTACCCAATGGGGTCTATTCACCAAACGTAAACAAACAACATTGTCATAATATATTCTATACAAATTACGCAATCCGTATGTGTGTCACGTGATCCATATTTTTCACTTTTTTAAATCAATATTATGACGTGGCTAAATTTGTTTATTAACATTTGGTGAATGGACCCCATTAAGAACCATGACCTGGTTGTGCTCGCCTTTAATGCTTTTGTTTTGTTTATTTAATCTTATTTTAGTCTAATTATTGTTTAAGTTACGGAACTTTAATTTCAGCGCGATCTACTGATTTTGGATGTACAATTTTGAATGTATAGACAGTGGCGTAGCAAGGTACCCATGGGCCCGGGTTCAAGGAAGTGTTGTTGGGCCCCTAATCTTATCCCCCATATGACAAATATTTTGTGTGACAAAGAAATTCAGTAGTTTACTAAAACACATTCCTATGCAAGTTCATGAACACAGCTGACAAAAAAAATTTAAGACTATATTTAAGTACCATTTAGCACAGTGAATATAATGCGCAAGAGGCTGCTTTTGATGAAATAATAAGGACCTACCTGAAGGCACCATCGGATCCAGAACTTTGAAGAGGGGGGGGGATTTTCTTCCAAACCCTAACGCCCAGCAAACCCTAACCATAAAAGCGCGTACAGCATATATCTTAGAATAAAAAATAAGGAATTGTTTCTCAACCTTCTGGGAAAAAAATAAACACACATAAACACAAAAACAGCAATGTTGAGGCCTTTCTCTTGACAGCTAGTAGGTCTAGGGGAGCGCTGTAAGTATTTTCAGTGGGGTCCGGGGAGAAGCGTTTTCTTGCATTCTCCACTGCAGACAAGCATTCTCCTTACATCTACAGCTCTGTATTCCTCCTATTGGAAAAACGACCTTTTGAATATTTTTTTTACTTGAAAAATATTCTAATATGAATTTACAGGCCGTTACTACAATGCAAATACAACAGATTTTTTTTCTTGAAAAGTTAAGATACACCACATAAGAAGATTTAGACTTTGAGGATCGCCACAGAAAAAAATATTTGAAAATACTTTTTAAACAAAAATCTCATTTGTAAGTGATACATTTTGTTAAAAAAACAAAACATGCTTGCTACTTCGTTCTGTTACAGAACTATAATTCAAAAACAAAAGAATATCGGAAGTGGGAGGAGAACTTAAGTGGACCAATTAGATTCAAGTATATATTGACAGTTATAGTCCCAATTTTTTTTTATATCAGTATGAGTAAAGGTTGGAAAAGGGTGGCTAGCAAAATAATAACCTATTTGGGTTCAGAACTCTTCTCAATTGTGACTCTATGTAAAAACGTAGGTTAATGTTTTGATGTTATTACAAAGTTTGAAATAACGTTTAGGATATTTTATGAAAATTTTTTTTAATTTAAATTAAATTTTTTTAACCATTTTTTTTTTTACAAAAATGAAGTGTAGGGCAGGCCACAATTGGTCATTAATCATGGGACCAGGCGATATGAAACCACTACGCGCCATGGATTACCGTATTTTAGAGCTCACTAGGCCTTATGCTATTTGAGCTATGGGGCCCCATATAAGTCCAGATATTGTATATAACCTACTAAATATTTCTTGGAAGCCCTAAGCTAGAGCTTATGTTTCATATAAGTAACTCCAACCCTACCCCCATGGTTGTTACACCATTGGGTGTGGGCCCCTAAATGGTCGGGGGCCCTGGTTCATTGAACCCCTTCGCGCCATGGATGCTACGCCACTGTGTATAAACATTCAGACATTAATTTTGTCTCGTTCTCATGTTGGGGTATTTTGTTTTAAAGCATGTTGATTTGTTTGTTTGTTGAGGGTTGTTGAAATGAAAGCCCTTTCAGTCTTTGCATTTTTGGTGGCCCCCCGAAAAGAAAAAAAGCTACTATTAGTTTTGTGTGGTCCGTCTGTCCTTCCGTCCATCCATCGTCCGTCCCGTTAAGATCGAAGAAACTAAAAAAAGATATTGAACATCCTAGATCATGATATGTTAGATCTTGCAGAGCTTTGGAGCAACAGCTATATTTTTTTTTTTTTTTGCTGAAAGCAAAGTTTTAATTTTAAAAATTAAAACATATTTAATTTTTAAAATTAAAACTAATTTTTTTTTAATTTTTTAAATTAAATATACATACAGTGCATAAAGTTCTGAAGTTTAAAATCTGTTTTAAAGTCTGAAGTTTAAAGTTTGATGTTTAAAGTCTGAAGTTCAAAGTCTGAATTTTAAACTCTGAAGTTTAAAGTCTTAAGTTTTAAGTTTGTAGAAATTCGAAACGTCAAAGTCTGCTTAAGTCTGAAGTTAACGTCTGTTAAAATCTGAAGTTTGTGAATTATACATTGTAATAAATATAGACCCCTTTAATAAATCAAAAATAAATTGTAAGTAAATTATATTTACTACTAAATTTAACTTAACACACACCTGAATATTCAAGCCTTTCATTCCGTTTAGTATACGGTAAGCCTGTTTCATAAATATCAGAACCTAGCAATGTTCATGTTTCACATTAAACCCAGCCCGATGTAAAATAAAACGCAGACATGACATACAATTTCTTCTCGTCTATGCTTCGACACTCGTCCGCGTTATTTTCCGATAACTCTTTTTTTTTTTAGTGGGGAGTGGAAACATTCTGAACTTATTACCTCCCCTGAATTGTCAGTCTGTTAGGCTGTGAGACGCCCAGCTGTGCATTATGATCCTGGATCTACTGATAGGTTTGACCGCACACTGGCGCACACACAGTTAATGCTGTGAATTTCAGATTCCTTGCCGAGTCCGGATACACTCAGGACTCCAGTATCGAAACCCTAGCTGAGAGGCAAAGATGACTTTTCGTTTGAAAGTTCTTTGATTCCGTCTGTGTGCGTGTAACCCCCCCCCCCCCACACACACACACATCCCTTCTTTCCCCTTTCCCAAATCGATGGATTCAGGTCAGCGGTCGTAATCGCTGAATGGTTTCCATGAGTCACATTGAAGTGGGGGGGGGGTATTGTTGCAGACCGGTGACCGGATTGACTACCTAATTACCATGGATTAACTTTTGAACTACTTGTTTTGTATTCATGATCGTGTGAACGTCCTTATCATCCCCGAAAGAACGGTTGACATCTGTTTAAGATGTAATAGTGGTTGGAAATTGTGATGACGATCCGGTCCTATAGTAAAACCATTCGCCTAGTAATTAATGACGTACCAACTTTCTTTTACGTCTCGAGAGACGGTCTTTCCTTTTTGCAACTTCCTGTGTGAAGAGGTCAATCCTTAATACACTGCTGCTGTCACAGGTTGGGCATCGATAATCATCATTGGCTGTTGCATTTTCACCCTTCTTTCTACTTCTGTTGTATATGGAATCTGCAATCCTGGACCCTTCCTATATGCTCTCTCTCTCCATGTGGATCTATCCAGTGCCACTTTTGTTCCAGCTGCAAGTGTCGATTTTGAAAAGCGTCATGTCGCGTTTGCATGCATCCGTATAGCGTAAAGTAGACGACCAGAGGCTCTCCTGTCTTATTAATCACCATACAGAATGTCTTGTGTAAGTCGACATTGTGGCATTCTGTAAACACGTCCAAGCCAGACCAAGGCGTCTTCTGCTGGAAACCGGATGTCCTGGCACCCTGCTCTTTCTAGCACTTCCTCGTTAGTTATTTCATCTTGCCACCTAATTTAAATAAGCCCGCCTTAGGCACTGGAGTTTACGAACATTTTGTCATTTTATTCCTGTTATCAACTTGACCTATAAATAAACCTTTTTTAAATGGTGATTGTTTTGTGTGAGTATAGAGTTGTTGTTGTTTTTTCTGGTCACCATATTTTTTATTTGATTACCTCACCTTGTTACCAAATTAAAATGTCTATAAAAACCACAGGAGATTGTATATAATTATTATCACCCGATGGAACGTACAATTTATTTATTTTGTGGATAGGTTTATTTTTAAACTCAAACTATTAATGTTACATTTTTACGTCTACCAGTTTGTTTGTTTTCACGTAATTCGGACACTCCGTCGTAAATGAAAGTTATAACAGTACAGCCCAAACCTCCAGCAGGACAACGGGAAATATAGAGACGATAGCCTAGAGCGCGTACCTCACGACCAGACAGCCATCCTGCTTTATTTATTAGTTCAACGCATTGTCGTTTTCTTCAATTAAATTATTCTTCATTCAACTTTCTCAAGTGTACCTAGAATCACCTACACCCATCCCTATTGGACCGATGGGGCGCCACATAAGATCTGTCGGCCGTCTTTCTCCATTCCTCTCTGTCTTGCCTTGGATAGAATCTCTGTCAATTGCAGGCCCGTCCATTATTCTATGCTGTTTTCCCAACGCGTTCTCTGTCTGCCTCTTCTTCTTTTTTTTCAGGTACTGTTCCCTGAAGGCCGATCTTCGCGATCCACGAGGACCTTGTAATATGGCCATACCTAGAAACCTAGAATACTTATTCTTAATATGTTACCGGTGCTTTAGATTTGTAGGCCTACATGTGATTTCGTTTCTGTTTTATTGCCTACATATCTTATCTTATATAATACATATGGCCCCACGTGTCTGGGAAAACTCTTTGTCAAAATCCGGCACTTAAATCTGATACGGCCATCTCTGCACTTCCACCGGACCAAAATTTTGTATGTAAATTTGTCTGTACTATAAAATCGAGAAATGGCTGTCATAAAAGCAAATGGCCGACAGTCCTGGTAGTTCCGCTGTTGTATTTTTTTTTTTCCAGACATCTCGCGTTTCATCGCGAGTCCTCGGAGCATTACGGGGCGGAAACCAAGAACGACAACCGCATTAGCGCTAATGTACTTGTTAATTAACGCCAGCGTGCTTGTCTGCCCCCTGCCAGATAGAGTTATCCTCCCTGTGGTCACACTCGGCAGATCGCTCCGATTCATAATGAATAAGGGGGGGGGGGAAGACAACTCTCGTTATTATTGAGAATTAGATTTAAATCTTAGTAGATTTGCATCTAATTCGCTCTCCCCATTTTATTAAATGGTATATTAACATTGGCGATTTTTCAAGATAAATATAGTCGTAATTTGGATTAATAGATTATAGATCTAGAAGTTTCCTTTTGATTTCTGAAACAAAAAAAAAATGATTGGTGTGTTTTCGGCTTACTTATTTTATTAGTAGACTACTAAAAGGGGGATAATTTTGCTAATCTTTTAGTTATTGAAGTTTTTAATTTCCCACCCGATTATGACCTCACCACTCCCTTTTTTTTCGTTTAAAAAAACGACACTTTTTTTTTTATACGTAAATACGGAGTGTGCTGTATATTTCTCTGTAGCATGGTTGTTATGACTATTTTGTTTATGTTTTAAAAAAGGTGAAAGGGTTTTAACAACACTATACATTGACGAAGTAAGGTACTCGTGGGTCTGGGTTCAGAATATATAACCTTCAGCCCCTTATAATAAGTTGAGTTTGACTAGACCTAATTGAGCAATACCGTATCTAATGTTAAGAGCACATATACAAGAAAACATACGACAGACAACTCATTAGACATTCAACACATTAGACAGACAACACATTAGACAGAAAACACATTAGACAGAAAACACATTAGACAGAAAACACATTAGACAGACAACACATTAGACAGAAAACACATTAGACAGACAACATATTAGACAGACAACACATTAGACATTCAACACATTAGACAGGAAACACATTAGACAGACAACACATTAGACAGACAACACAAAGTACACATGGCCAGCATTGGGTAAAGGAGAACAAGGTCCTTTAACTTCGAGTCTTTTTGGTCATTCATTTAAGTTTCTCAGTTTTCATAGCATAAGTTTTAAATTACTTTGAATTTTTTGGAAAAGTCTCTACGTTCGGATTATGGTATGGTAGTAAAAATTTAATTATTTGCAGGATGATGAGTTATCAAACCAATCATCCACAGTCTATTGTGTAGCTAACAGTGTCTTTATACCTGAATAATAAATATGCAATTTACTGCCTACTAATACTATTAATACATGTTATTAAACAGGTGAGTATGTGTCCCAATGATAAGGGAAGAAATAAAACATACAAAAACATGCATGATTTTATCTTATAAGTTGTAGTGCACTTTCACATTGCCTACAAATTAAATTACTATTAATATTATTATTATTGTTATTACAAATCTTAACACGTTCTACCGACAATTTTAGAGTTACATTCCTTATATAGAGTGCATAGTACAGTAATAAGATTTATACTGATTTATTTTGCTAGGACTCCGGGAACATAAATAAGGAAAAACAAACAAATAATGATTTAAATTTTAAGATAAATAATGTAATTAATTTGAAACATTGATTTTTTTTTGTCAACACATTTGTCCTTTACGAGCCAGTTTGGGCCCCTATCGGTCTTGGACCCCTATCGGTCGTGGGCCCCGGCTCAATGAACCCCTTCGCGCCATGGTAGCTACAACGCGAACCCTATAAAGGGTTATAATTAGGAGTAATGATCTATAGTCCAAAAGTAGTAAAATTGTACACTGTACATTTATGTCAATCTTATCTAAGTAAAGTAAAGTAAAATGTGGCAAAATATGTAGGTCACAGCTGGGACTGCACAGCCACGGGAAACACTGTATTCCTCACTAATCTTCGGATTCGAAGACAAGCCTATTATTATTATCTAAGTAAAGTGAAAAATCTATGAAGTCTTTTCAGACCATTGCAGTCTATAGATCAAATGGATGTAAAGGTCATCTGTTTCTATGAATGACCTACTTTGTGAATTAATTTTTTTTTTGTTGATTCAGGCAACCCGTCCTATACTCTAATGACTTTAGCGAAGAAAGAGCACTTCAACGAATTTGTCCTAGCATATGGAATAAGAATCGAGCTCAAATGTTGTATGCATTTGACGATTTTTTTTGGGGGGGTGGGGTGGGGAAGGGGGGTAATGTCCGTGACAAAGTAAAAAAAAAAATTCAAAGTAAGGTTTTCCTCTTGCGATCTATAGGGTATATGATGTGAATACCATCTACTTCTATGGCCCACGGCTAACGAGGGTGCCATGTGTCCAGCACAACAACCAACCGCTTTATTTCCCTCAACTAATGTCAAGTGGCGATTTAGAATTGGGTGGACCCATCGGGCGCGCTAAGGATCCCTCAGTTTGGAAGCGCTTCAACACTCTGCAACCACCCCCTCCCTTCCGGGGCTCTGTGGGTGTGTAAGAGGCAAGGTATCTACGCGCTTTATTTAAAAAACAAAAACGCATTAGGGAAGAGGTAGTGGCCGTTTTGCATTGAAACCTATTTCAAGCACAGACTAAAGCTTTGTGACGAACCGAGACAAGAGCTTGCCTTAACACGCATTCAATATGCGGTACATAAAGTCAGGGCTAGATTTACCTACAGGCAACACAAGAGTTTGCTGGGGGCCAATGAATATTTTCATTCATGTTGAAGAAAGAGCAAAGAAACAATAGTCTTATGTTGATTACAGTGGGCCCCCATGTCTCAGATAGCTTAGGGCCTTATCAGGTCTGAATCCTGTCACGAATAGCGTACAAAAATTCCTTTCTGGGTGACAAACAAATGATAGATTTCACTACAAACATTAGATTGGTCCAACAGAGCTTGGCTTCGTGAGATGTATCTTTTTTCTTTGCTTCATCAGTTGTTCGTTTAGAGTAACACTGACTGTAATCAATAAATGGTTAATTTTTACATCTAATTAAAAAAAATCATAGATACAGGAGACTCTATCATAATCATATTCCTTAGGTTTCAATTATTACGAATATTATGTTTTTCTTACACAGAAACTTCGTAATACATCTTCAAATCTTCTTCCTGTCCCGAATAACGTACAAAACACTGAGGGTATAGGACAATGCCACTCGGTCCTACTACTTCAACATCGTAGGAAAAGTATTGTCCTACTGTCCTAAGCCCTTTGTTACGGACATTTGAAGGGGACATTATGTAAATCTACTTTATTTATTAGTAATTCGTGTTGGACAGTACATTATTATAAAGTAAAGTTCCACTTGCTATAGGGCATATGATGTTAAGGTCATAGTTTTTTTGGTCAACGATCAGGGTGTTATCTGGCCAGCATAACGCCCAACCACATTTTCTTTCCCCACTTAAAGTCAGGTACACATTAGAACTGCGTGGACCCAGGAGCACCCTAAGAATTCCCCAAAATTTAAAATCCCAGTCTTCACCGAGATTCAAACCCAGGACCCCAGGTTGGGAAGCCAAGCGCTTAACTACCCAACCACCGCGTCACATACGGTAAAAAAAAAAATAAAAAAATTTGCACGTTTTTTTTTTTGGACATCAATTTGGATTAAAGGACTAGTAAGACATCCAACCAGGGCCGTCCTAGCAATTGCGGGGCCCAATGCGAAACTGATTGCGCGGGGCCTAGTATGTGTGGGAATAAGGATAATAAGTGAAAATTAAGAATATGTATTAGAAAAAAATTTCCACTTAGAATTTTATTAATTCTTTACTAAGAACACTATTGCGATAAAATTAACTTTACTTTATGAACCTTGCAACTTGGCCTACTTATGACATATTTATATCCAGTGACTATAAAAGTAAATAAAGTTTTGGAACTTCCGATTAAGCTGAAAATTCGCCCGATTATTACACTTTATTACACGAAAGCTGATAATGCCTTTTTACTTTTATCTCGCGTAGGATTGGCGTTTTCCGCAACGAATGACACCCATAAATTACAATTTTGTCTATTTTTCAGGATATTTTTATGAGTTTTCAGGAGATTTTAATAAAATCAGAAGATTTCCAGGATTTTTTCATATATATTTTTCAAATTAACAATTACACATAGACTTAGCGCGAGGCCTATGAAAGTGCGGGGCCCACTGCGACCGCATAGGCTGCAGTGGCCTAAGACCGGCCCTGCATCCAACCATCTCCTCCAGCCTCCATTTCGTCTACTGCATCTCCTCTTCAAACTCCCCTACCCCAGGCCAACACACCCAGACTGAATTCCTGCAACACAAATATCACATTCCTCTTGGTATTGTTCCTCCCCTCGGTGCGCTCACAAGATGAAACCGCCCATCTTCACTCAGTTTTGGCATCGAAAACTTAATCACGCCAGGTCAATCGGTGGCTCTATCGCTGTTTTAATAATAGACCTTTTCAGTCTTGCATATTTGCGAGTTCCTCTCCCACCACTGTGGTGTACCTACAGAGTCTCACTCCATTCCAGTGCAACCAATTCTTTTTCCCCCTCCCACATTGAGCTTAAAAAAGGGCGCGGTGGCTGAGCGGTAAAGCGCTTGGCTTCCGTACTGGAGGTCCCGGGTTCAAATCCTGGTGAAGGCTGGGATTTTTGTTTCGGGATTTTCGGGCGCCCTTGAGTCCACCCAGCTCTAATGGGTACCTGACGTTAGTTGGGGAAAAGTAAAGGCGGTTGGTCGTTGTGCTGGCCACATGACACCCTCGTTAACCGTGGGCCACAGAATCAGATGACCTTTACATCATCTGCCCTATAGACCACTAGGTCTGAAAGGGGGAACTTTACTTTTTTTTTACATTGAGCTTACCTCAATTCTTTTCATATGAGATTGCTTGACATTCTTGAACCTTCTTTTCTTATTTGTAATGTAATTAATCACATCGACAGTTAATGGATGTGTAACCCCCCCCACACACACAAACTGTTTAAAAATATTAATTATAAACTAGATAACAAAGGGAGTTTGTGGTTCTTACACAAACTCATTGGTGACCCCCGCGAAACAGTCGTATTCAGTATTAATATTCTTTATCGTATATATGTGTTATGCAGGTTCCTACTTGACATTGAAGATGCGGTTTAAGGCGAAGTGCCTATTAACTTTTATTAAAATACGTTTCTATAGGATAACAATATGTCAATATGCCATCTTCGTCTTGGAATATTTAGAGCGCTCTTGTAAGGCTTAAGTAGCTTTTCTCTTATACTCTTCAGACGTTCCTTCAAAAGATAAGATAATTACTTCGTTCGCGTATCAATGCATCAATCTAGCCGTGCATGCTAATTAGAGACTTTAATGATAAGGCTTTGGTTTTCCTGGCTGATTCAGGCAACCCCCTCAACGCTCTAATACTACTAGGGGAAAAAGGAACTCACGACTTTCATTTTCATGAATTGGCACTGGCCTATATCATTTAAGTTTATTTCCTTCACTACACGAAGACTCTTTTGATTGGTTGTTTGTGTGGCTGTTTTTTTCGTTAAAATAAAAGAAGAGTTACTGTTCTTGAAAGGCGGGTCACCGAGATTATAGACAGGTTAGGTTGATCTGACCACAGAACACGTTCTAGCAGTATCCTTCTGTTGTTAGAGATTGGACTTAATGAAAACAAAACAAGGATACAAATATATCAAGATATATATCGAAAGAGAGAGAGAGAGAGAGAGAGAGAGAGAACAAGACAGAGAAGTAGACAAAAAAAGGTTGTGATAGCAAAGAGTGAAATAGAGGGAGAGAGAGAGAGAGAGGGAGGGAGAGAGAGAGAGAGAGCGAGAGAGAGAGAGAGAGAGAGAGAACAAGACAGAGAAGTAGACAAAAAAGGTTGTGATAGCAAAGAGTGAAATAGAGGGAGAGAGAGAGGGAGAGAGAGAGAGAGAGGGAAGAACAAAACAGATAGACAGAGAGAGGGAGAGAGAGAGGGAAGAACAAAACAGATAGACAGAGAGAGGGAGAGAGAGAGGGAAGAACAAAACAGATAGACAGAGAGAGGGAGAGAGAGGAATGGAAAGAGAGGGAGAAAGAAAGAGATAGATATATATAAAGAGAGGGAGAAAGAAAGAGATAGATATATATAAAGAGAGAGGGAGAGAGAAAGAAAGAGAGAGAGAGTGGGGTGGATAGAGAGAGAGAGAGAGAGAGAAGAACAAAACAGAGAGGAATGGAAAGAGAGAGAGAGAAAGAAAGAGATAGATATAAAGAAAGAGGGAGAGAGAGAGGGGGTGGATAGAGAGAGAGGGGGAAGAACAAACAGATAGACAGAGAGAGAGAGGGAAGAACAAACAGACAGAGAGAGAGGGAGAAAGCAAGAGATAGATAAATATAAAAAGAGAGGGAGAGAGAGAGAAAGAGAGAGAGAGAGGGATGGATAGAGTAAAGACGAAGATAGAGAATGGGAGAACTGCAAGAACCAGATTTATACGACATATCAAGAGAGCTATTGATCTATATCCAGCAATTCTTTTGTACTTCATTTGTATGTAAATAAGTCACAAATCTCACCCCTTCATCCCTTTCCAGCTATCCCATCCTGCACTGCTGACCTTGATACAATCCAGTGCAGATGGAGTGGCACATTTGCTAGGGTACATTTAACAGGGCTGTATCAATCTGTCACTCGTGGGATAACGAGCTTCTATCTTGTCTGCTGCAAGCATAACACGTACTTATAAACATTATCTAACAGCAGAATGCAAGACTCCTTCATGCTAGCTCAGGTGGATGCAGATAAAATGTCTGTTATCATATTGGACAGACAAAATGTCTGTTATTAAGTACACGATGCCAATTTATCAAAAAATAAACATTTTTTTCCTCTTATAAAAAATACGAAACAAAAAGAAAAAAAATCGGCCTAATTTTGACATTTTTGATGCCAAAGTTATAATTTAATTCTTTTAATTTTTTTTCTTCAAGAATTTCCCTTTTGTAATATTATTATTTTTCAAAATGTATTTTCTTGTGTGCTTAACTTATAAATAAAATAATCCCAGCTCTCATCGAAACCTGCATCAAATAAACCTATTGAAAGGAAAATAACTTTTTTTTTTATAGCACGTCTTGTACTCTGGGTCAAAAACTAAAACAAAAATTTTCTTTTATTTCAATCCGAGAGGTTGGGCTTCCTGCCAAGTTAATGTAGATGATTAATGGCAGTGATTTCCAAACCTAACTTTCTCTATGGCAATGATTCCCAGCCTAACTTGGTCTGTGGTAGTGATCCCCAACCTATCTTAGTCTGTGGCAATAATTCCCAACCTAACTTGGTCTGTGGTAGTGATCCCCAACCTATCTTAGTCTGTGGCAATAATTCCCAGCCTAACTTGGTCTGTGGTAGTGATCCCCAACCTATCTTAGTCTGTGGTAGTGATCCCCAACCTAACTTAGACTGTGGCAATAATTCCCAACCTAATTTTTCCATACAAAAGTGTTTTTATGTATCACGGGCCTAATCATTGAAAAAAAAAATCATGTAATCTAATCCAATTCATCCCTTGCTGCTTCATGATGCACATTAAGCAAATTTCGTTGGGCCGTAAAGCACTGCGTCACGGGCAGGATGTGTCCCGCTGGCTCTAGTTTTGGAACCACTGCTCTTTTTTTTTTTGAGCATCACAGGCAGGGGCGTAGCTAGGAATTTTCCATCGTTTGGGGGCCCGGGAGCTTGTTCTTTTTGGTGGCCCCTAGTTTTGCGTAATTATTAATTTCTAATGTAAAAAAAAACACTCATTTGGGGGCCCCTCTCAGGTGGGGGCCCGGGGGGATTTTCAAATTCTCCCCCCTCCTCCCCCACCCTAGCTACGTTGATCAGAGGCAGTTTGAAGTACACCGCTGTCACACCTATGTAAGTGCTTCTTTGTTCTTTTTTTTTTTAATTCGCATAAGCTGGCTGACTAGTGTACGTATATGGCAGAAAGGAGAAAACATTGGAAGACGTCATGCAGTGATACACGCCACCTTCATGCCCTGACACTGATTTAGTCCCACGCATGTATAAAATAAAAGACGGAGGTCGGAGTCTCAGGTGGCGTCAATATGGGAGCCAATCTTAAATTTATATATTCCCCCCACCCCTAGTTTATTCCCCCCGCACTAATGCATGGACATACAACGTCCGTGGTTCGTTGGAAAGGGAAAACCTCGTCCGAGAGAGAGAGAGAGCTTCAGTTCCATCCTGGCTGGGACAGTTACAATCGTTGGGTAAATGAAGATGGATAACTCG
>JADKLZ010079147.1:24581-40948 GCA_021533235.1 Biomphalaria straminea
TGTGTGTGTGTGTGCTTGCGTGTTGCTGGCCCAATGTGACTCTTTACTTTGGCTTGTTGCTCATTCCCAGCATTCAGCAGTGCGAGTAGAGCACGTGCTTATGGAGGAAAAAAAATGAAAAAGTTGAATGAAAAAAAAAAGATAACGAAAAGATCAAGTAACAAAAAAAAAAGGTTTTGTTTTGTAAAATCAATTCCTACTTTTTGAAGCTGATGGTGGTCTATAATTTGTCTTCCTTTTTATTATTCATTATTGCAAGGAGACTTTTCAATGCTGTGGGGCGCTTTCGCGCTGTGTCTTACGTGAAATTGAGGTAACGCTCTAATAACGAAATCAAAAAACACGGCGAAAGGCCAACGATATAAGTTAGTCGACTCTGATAGCGAATGTCGATCAAGAAGTTTAAGAATAACGTAGGGAACAGTTGAGTGTCATAAAGCTAGAGCTCTACTCCAGTTACTAAAGCCAAACCTTACTCCAGTTACTAAAGCCAAACCTTACTCCAGTTACTAAAGCCAAACCTTTCTCTGTGGCTGCCAAAAGTAAGCTGTGATTTCACATTAAATCCTGGTCTTGTTTTTTAATTCGTCGCGTCATTGTCTCTAAGTCAAAACTATTTCTTTTTATGAAACAAGTCATTTTCCCCTAATCAGGGCCGGTCTTAGGCCACTGCTACCTATGCGGTGGCAGTGGGTCCCGCGCTTTCATAGGCCCCGCGCGAATTCTAGGTGTAATTAAGAAATTATAAAATATATAAGAAAAATTCATTGAAATCTGAATTTATTGAAATCTTATGAAAACTCATACAAATCTCCTGAAAATTAGACGAAATTGTCATTTGCAGGTGTCATTCATTTCGGAAAACGCCAATCCTACGCGCGATAAAAGAAAAAAGGTATTGTCGGCTTTCATCTTTTTTCAAGTAACGTCTGTATTATAAAAGTTAAGATGCTTGTCACAGATGCTATTATAGATTTATTTGTATTTAAAAGCTTGTATGTAAATTGGAATTAGAAAACCCTAACTGAGCCTCAGGAATTACCCAAAAGGTCTAGTCCCTTAACAGAGCCTCAAGTTTAACTCAATGACGTCACAATGATGTCGCAAGTCTATTGGTTGATTCGAAAATAAATATTCTTTTTAAAAGAGTTAGGTCAGCTGATATAGGACGCGCCAGAAGCCAGTCTGAAGCTTGCTTTCTAAGCGAAAGGTTCTGTGTCTAGTGTGTTCTGAAAATAATATCGAAGAAAGAGCCTTAGTATTGTATTTTCATTTTAATATGTAGATCTACCTTGTACATAAGTTGTACTTAAGTTATATTTGAATAAAAGTTTCTAGTGTTTTATTTCATCAAGGAAGTTATTCAATTTGATTCCTAGATCGTCTGTGTTCATAATTGTATCTAATTCAAGTTAGACTCCCCGGCAACACAAGTATACTCTCCTATCGGACAGCAACTTTGTAATTACATCTCAAAGATAAAGTTGACGAAGTCATTACTCATTCATCATTCGATAAGAAGAAGACATTGTTACATATGGCACCTCGACGATAGGAAAGGTCTTGTGACAATGCTATTAAATTGTAATAAATTGGCGAATTTTCACCTTAATCGAAGTTCCAATACTTATTTACATTTATAGTCACTGGCATATAAATATGCCTTAGGTAACAAGGTTCGTATAATATAGAAGTCTATGGTTCGTAATGTAAAATTAATTTGATCGCAATTTCGTACTTAGTAAAGAAGGAATACATTTCACAGTCGAATTTATTTTCTAACAAAAAATCTTAATTTTCACTTATTATCCTTATTCCCACCCAGACTAGTCCCCGCGCAATCAGTTTCGCATAGGGCCCCGCAATCGTTAGGACCGACCCTGTTCCTAATCGTGCCATAACATGCACAAACAAGATAGAGCGCAAAATGTTTGGAAAAGATCAATTGATTAATTCAGCTCTTTTTCCGAATACACAGAAACATTTGAGTCGAGTGCGGGAATTCCCGTTGAAGCCGTGTGTTTATCTTGGGAAAAAAATTACATCATTGATCCCACAGCAAAAAACTCTAGTATTTTTTTCTTCAAATAAAATCGTAGTGAAATTTAAAATTTCCTTATATCTTCTTCCTTTTTTTTTTTTCGACACAGAAAATTCTAGGAACATTTTGGAAAAGTTTTAAAAATACCCGTTATATTTATTTATATTTACAAAGTCAGAAATCAAGCTTTAAAAAGTTATTCATCTATTCATGGATAGTATCACCTGTTAGAGTTTTACTATATTACCATTTATGTTGGTTGTTTTGTAGGCCTATTACCATTGATACTCTTACTCATACCATATTTTCACTGATTGTGGTACCACTGTATTTCCACCGATGTTACTGCTGTAATGCCAATGATGTTGATGTCTCTGTGTTACCACTGATGTTGGCGCTATATTACCACTGATTGTGGTGCCACTGTATTTCCACTGATGTTGGTGCTGCTGCATTACCACTGATGTTGGTACTGCTGTATTACCACTGATGTTGGTACTGCATAACCCCTGATGTTGGTACTGATGTATTACCACTGATGTTTGGTACTGCTGTATTACCACTGATGTTGGTACTGCATAACCCCTGATGTTGGTACTGATGTATTACCACTGATGTTAGTGCCACTTTATTGCCACTGATGTTGGTACTGCTGTATTACCACTGATGTTAGTGCCACTGCATTTCCACTGATGTTGGTGCTGCTGTATTACCAGTGATTCTGTTGTTTTCTTCCCTCTACTGCTGTCTTTCTACTAATAATGTTTTGGGGGGTTATTTACTGAGACGTGTCTGGAAATAAATTCTTTAAACAAAATTCAAACACATATTTTGCGATCTGTAAAGTCTTTTGTCCTTAACAAGCCTCAGAGTCCTTTCACGTGCGTCTCAGCACTTACACATGTCAGTAACACTGACATATATTACTCACTGACTGATAGAAAGTACTTGAAAAAAAGACAGCAGTTACTCGGCCTTCAAAATTCATATTTAAAAAAAAATAATAATTATAAACACGCCAGGCAACTCTAGCCGTCGGAAATCTAGGGAGAGCATTTCTCTCCCTTTTTAGCGTTATTTCCCCCTGTGGAGTCCAACTTAAAGTGCACATCTTCATTCCAAAGCTGATGAAGAGATGAAAAACTAGAAAAATAAGCTGAAACTATCTTTCTTCGCTCCGCAGGGAATCCATCTTGAGTGAAATCAACACAATAAACAGCAGAGAGGCGGTGGCGGTACGATGGCTCGTAGGATGAGAGGCACGCACGCAATAAATCTAACGGCAGCAGACGCCATCATTAAATTGTACCAAAAAAAAAACCCCAACTTATCCTTCGTTTATACCCATATTCAAGATAAGATGACAAAGAACACAAAAGACCGTAAAATACATCCCAGAACACGCGCAAAGAAGATAATAGCAGCAAGAAAATGAACAGTATAGCAAGTCTGTTTTATGATTGATTCTAAGACCACGTCTTGTTCAGAAGATGAGTTAGATTGTAAAGATTTTGTTTTAAAGACCTCCACTCATCTATCCATGGACAGTTTCGTTGATATAGCGCGTGAAAAGGCGTTCATTCCATGTAACAATAATGTCCTTTTTTTGAAGTCCGAAGATCAAGGAGGCGTGCAGTACTCAGCCTGGTTACAACAGTCCTAGTTGTGGTCTGATTAGTTCTCTCTAATGAGTTCTCTTTTGTTAGTCTCTCTTTTGTTGCGTAGATTTATACATAGCTTATTCTTACGACTTTCAATGTTTTATAATAACAAAAAGCAGTTTAACTCTTTCTCTCCATAATTATTTACCATATTCTGGTGGAATCAACGTTGGTATCGTCAGTTCGGAGAGAAAGAGTTAAAAATACAAAAAAAGTTAATGTACGAGAAAGAACTGCACTTTTACAGTAATATCTCTCAATGTTGTAATACTTCTTTCCCTTTTGTATATAACAACAAAATTAACTGATTATCACCATTTAATTAATTTTTTCTTATTGATTTATATTTTGTTAGGAACGATGAATAAATATGTTAAGTTTTAGTTTGATTTGAGAATGGGAAGTGGTACCAGGCATAGACAGACCGAGTTGATATAAGCTTTGTAAAAGGAGGCTGAGCGGTAAAGCGCTTGACTTCTAAACCGGGGGTCTCGGGTTCGAATCCTGGTGAAGACTGGGATTTTTATTTCGGAATCCTTGGGCGCCTCTGAGTCCATCCAGCTCAAATGGGTACCTGACATTAGTTGGGGAAAAGTAAAGGCGGTTGGTCGTCGTGCTGGCCACATGACACCCACGTTAACCGTAGGCCACAGAATCAAATGACCTTTACATCATCTGCCCTATAGACCACAAGGTCTGAAAGGGGAACTTCTAACTTTAAGCTTTGTAAAAAGAACACTCCTTTTTCTTCTAAGAATATCTAGCTAGCATGTCGTTCGATTAGTGATGGTAAATTTGATGTTTGTAATACAAATAATCTCGGCGAGGGTTAGCGGTATATCTAAAATAATATACATTCGATTCCGGTTAATCGGACCACTTTTGGACACGACTTTCATGGTCCTATTAAACGGCATGTCCGATCAAACAAACATTCTCTGTCACTTTAGAATTTAGTCCACATATGCAGCTGGTCCGATTACCCGGATTTTATCGTATAACATATCCATTGATTGTTGCTGTTTCTCTAACTTTTACCTTAACGGAACACTTCAAACTATACCTTGTGATGTATATAGGTAGGCTAAGTCCGGCCCTGCACATTTCAGTGGAGTTTTATGGCCGGAATACATAATTTATTGGTGATTCTCTTATGCAATTAAGCCACTGGATCCAATTTGAGAACCTCTTCAACCGTACTCGTAATAACACGCCAGATGTGAGGTTAAAGGTACCCAGCCAGCATGTTACGTCATATGTCATAATCAAGGCTGAGGTGCATGCTTGTGTCATAAGAGGTTGACCTTTGCACTTCTAAATATAGTTCTCTAGGGGAAAAAAAACATTGAGAAAAAACTGAAGGAGGTGGCGCATTCTATTCCACTTTCAAAACAAACAAGTCTATTTTGGAATCATCCAAAAGGACACACATCAATAACGAAGAAAGGTCAACACCTGACAAAAAAAAGTTGTTATCGAGGGCTTATTGATGTCGTAAAAAAGAGTTTTATTCCGGTAAACTAACTTAAGAGAAAATCGTATACCGACAAAAACCAAAAGGCAGGCGACCCAAAGGCAGACCGCGAATGCGTTGGATTGATGATGTGGAAGCAGATCTGCAACAGCTTGGGGTTAGGGCGTGGAGACGAAAGGCCCAGGAGAGATCTGAATGGAAGGATGTGTGCAAGCATGCCAGAGCCCCTCATGGGCTGTAGCGCCACTGGGATGGATGGAGTCTAGTCTAAGTCTAAACTAACTTAAGAATTTAACGGAATGCCATAGATGAGAGAAGGCTGCTCAAAAGCCATTCCTGTCTTTGTTGGTTCAATGTGTCATTTTGGGGAGGGGTGATTGTTCCTCCTTTGACTTTTAAAGTTGAATGAGAAAGATACCTTTTATCTTAGCTTAGAATTGCTATCTCCTTTCTTTCCAGAACCACTTTTGGTCGTAGGCAAACTAGGGACCTTCTATGAATCCAACTACCAGTAGGACCCGTCGTTGTTGTTTTTGTTTTTAATTATATAGGTCTATATATACAATCACACGACCCCTCGGATACATTTATACAAAACAAAATTAAGGCTTATAGTGTATTGGTAGTTGTTAATAGAGTCGCGGTGGATGAGCGGTAAAGCGCTTGACTTCAGAACCAGGGTCCGGGGTTCGAATCCTGGTGAAGACTGTGATTTTTAATTTCGGATCTTCGGGCGCCTCTGAGTCCACCCAGCTCTAATAGGGACCTGACATTAGTTGGGGTAAAGTAAAGGCGGTTGGTCGTTGTGCTGGCCACATGACACCCTTGTTAACCGTAGGGTATAGAATCAGATGACCTTTACATCATTTGGCCTATAGACCACAAGGTCTGAAAGGGGGAACTTTACTTTTTTCTTTTAGTTGTTAATGGTAGAAACAACAGGAGATGGGTTCTGGCATGAAACAGTAGACATTTCCTAGCTTTCTTCCTTTAAGGGCCAACCATCTACCTTTCATGCCTAGGGCCTCTAAAAAGCCTACAGACGGCCCTCCCTTTTTCAATATTATTTAAAGTGGATTATGGAGAACTGCCCATTGTTTTACTATGTTTAATTTCCCCACTTTTATTTCATAAAGAATGTGGTTTCTAATATTGCCTTTATATATGAAGCAAGTGTGCATAATTCATTGCTTTAGCGCTTAGATTCACTTTTGAAGGTCTATCTAAAGCAAGGATTCTCAACCTCAAGGCCATCAAAATAATGGATTGCTTTGTCCATTCATCTATTGCTGTGTGCGTGTGTGCGGGGATGGGGTCGAGGCAGAGTGGGGGATTGTAAAAAGGAATCGCCGATCTGAAAAGGTTGAGAACCGCTGATCTTAAGCTTAACTACTGACTGAAGCTTTTATATGTATTCTATTTATTTATCCCTACTGATCTGTTGAGAGATATACACTTAAAATAGAGCCATTGTTTGTCTAATAACAGAGTAACTGCTATTTGTGTCGGCTGTTATGATGTTGTTTATGAAAAAAATGGTACTGCAAGGTGAGGTGTGTCACGTGAATGATGACGATTCTTGGTAGGAAATCTGGATTGTCAAGTGTGGGGTACATTTCAGGCCTCATCGTGGGACCGCATGGATACGTCTGTTTGGGTAAACCGATCGACTAACTGAGATGGAAAAATTGTCTCCATTGTACTTCCACTGCACGTTGTAGCGAACAAGCACGTTTGGAGGATGAAAGAAAGGCTTCGCTAAACCATTCCATCCTCAACAAGGGCCATAAGCTATGGTCATTGCTCTCGTACGGTTAGTGGCTGTGCAGTATAGGAATACATAGGAACCCCTCGTGGGCTCGGCCTCCGGCCTATCTCAGATGGGTTAACCCTTAAGGTGTTCAAGGAGTCGTGTCTCACAAAAAAACGGTTGTGATTAATTGGCCATTTAGTTAATGGGGAACCTTCGGACATAGGAATCGATGAAGAGCCATTTCTAGCTCCCGGCCTCTGGGTAAAATCCTTCTCTTTCGTCAACGGTCATAAAAGTGCGCGAGCTCGACCCTAATGGACACTCACTAAAGATGGTCAAGTGATTTATTCGGCTTGTCCTTTGTTGCTGTTAAATGGTAGGTATTTAATTCATCCTAGGGTGTGCAGGAAAAGTTGCCTATTTATAAGACATCGGGTGGAATAATAAAAAGTTCCCCTTTCAGACCTAGTGGTCTATAGGGCAGATGATGTAAAGGTCATCTGATTCTGTGGCCTACGGTTAACGAGGGTGTCATGTGGCCAGCACAACGACCAACCGCCTTTACTTTTCCCCAACTAATGTCAGGTACCCATTAGAGCTGGGTGGACTCAAGGGCGCCCGAAAATCCCGAAATAAAAATCCCAGCCTTCACCAGGATTTGACTTGGCGTCATACCTTCATGGAGGACCTCAAAACAGTGGACACCAGATGGGAGGAGGCTTCAGACATTGCCAATGTCAGATTATTATGGAGACAGCTTGCCGCCCAATGCGCCGAACGGCGCGGGAGGACCTAAGTCTAAGTCTAAGTCACCAGGATTTGAACCCGGGACCTCCAGTACGGAAGCCAAGCGCTTTACCACTCAGCCACCGCGCCCTCTAGGGTGGAATAATGCCAAGTAGAAAACGACACATCGGCAAACGGTCCTGCCTAATGTAGTCTAAGTCATAGACTACTTGCACTATAGATTCGATTTATTGTTTTTGTTAGTTTTTAATATTTCTGGAAGGTTAATCTCGTTTGACTTTAATATGTCAAAAAGGCATGTAGCCCTTAGATCTTACCCCTTCTCGGCTGTTTAAAAAAAAAATGAACCAGTAACCTGGTTTTCCAGTAACCTGATTTTTACATCATCGGTCATGGCGACCTACAACGCAATTACTAGATCTATGCCATTTCTCACTCTTGCTGGGTTTTTTTTAAACTACGAGTAGAACGAAACGCATAGACAGTCTGAAGTCTACCTTCTCTGACCCATTAGTAGTATTTTTTTTTTTTTTTTGTTAACGTCGTCACCAGTGTGAATTGAAGACAATGAACAGACGTCATCCATGACACAGATTCCCCGTGACCGAAATTAGGTTGATACCGTTAATGTTACCGGCGAGTGGCGTAGCCGTGGGCCTACTCGTCCGTGGATTGTCCCCCACCAGGTGAGAATTTCGGAACAGCGCCCCGCTCCCGGTTGTATGAAATACAATTGACACTACATAACTATGGGGGCTAGCTTCTAAATCTACTGCCAAGTTGTGTTGTGAAATCAGTAATTGTAAGATACAGTAAGAAAGGCGTTGAATGAGGTGAGTCAGGCAATGTTGAAAAAAAAGTCACTAAGCTGTTAAAAGTATTGCTTTTAAAATTCCTTCAAGATCTTGATCAAGTCAATCAAGAATCTAGATCTAGACTTAGATCAAGCTAGTAAGACTAAAGGTAGATAGACTTAGCTATTAGATCAAGCTACTAAGACTAAAATAGTAAAGGTGTCTAAAGCTAGATAAGGTTAGAAGAAGGCTATTTCTCATTATTTATTGAAGTTGTTGCTTGTAATCTAGACCGCTATAATTTAGTAGGCCTATTAAGTATTATATATATATATATATATATATATATAAAATGTTGAATTTAGCTTTTATATCACCTGCATCTACATGTCCTAAGATGTCAACCAGAGATAGCCTATATATCTAGTCTAGATCTATAATAGACTCTATAATATGTTCATTTATCTAGTTTGATAAAGTGGGTTGGGAAAGAGAGAATTTATCAATGTTGAGATATTAAGATTCTTACTACACTCATACTATTAATAGTAACAATTATTTATAGATAAATAGATATATATTATAGAATCTATTAAAGTTTAATATTTTATTTCTCTCTAGATTCTTGAAACTAGACATACCTGATAGTCTAGTAATAAGTAATGTATTAGCCTTTTATTTACTGTTATGAATATTTTTAATTATTTTTTTTTCTTTCAGTACTCTGAGTTCATGTAATAAATACTTTCTTTTTTTTTTGTTCAGACAGGTGACTTAACCTGCTCATTTAAATCAGGGGCACTAACTCATGCCTGATAGTTTAATCAAGAAGAGGCTACTCTGCACAAAAAAATGTCTCACCAAAAGACTTCATTTCTGCATATAATAATGATTGCCTTAGTCATGGCAGGGCAGGTAGCCACAGCACAGAATGTAGAGTCAGATATCCAAAAGGAGCGCAGGATTACTGTCAAAGGAAATAGGTACAGCCTTCAGCCAAAGGATGTGGTCCATATAAAACAGACTTTGGATTTCTCATCAAAAATGTCTTCTAGCGTTTCTTCAACTTCTCGAAGCCCTCTTCGGCAGCCTAATAGGTCACCAGCAGGTCCCAAAAAGAGGTCAGGGCACCGCAGTGATAAACCAAACATTATTGTGATTCTTACAGATGATCAGGATGTTTTACTTGGTAAGAAGATGCTATGAAAATTGTGTTTTATCATTGGAGTCTTATAACATCTGGGAATTTTTGGTTCAGAATTACACAGTATTGTTTATTGATGGCTTGATTGGGTGTCTATCTTGGTCTATGCAATATTTAAAAAATGTTGAAAATTTTATTTTTTGAAATGGATGAAGATAAGATAATGAAAGAAAAGAAAAGTTTTTGTGAGAAAGATATTGGCCTAAAGGATGTTTTTTTAAAGATTAATATTACATGCCAAACATGAAATGGGTTGCCTGAATCCACCAGGAAAATCAATGACTTAGCAGAATTTAATTGTCTAATTATCATGCATGACGTGATTAATTCATGGATACAAGTGGGACTTAGTTTTCTTTTCTTTTGAAAGAACATATATAATTTACAAGTTAATTCTTAAATCAGGGTATGTGTGGTGACACGGCTATGTGTGGTCAGCTGTGACACACAGTCAAGTGTTGAGCACCGGGGGAGTTAGGGACGTCGTCGTGGTCGCCAGTTGTGAAGAAACAAGTCCCTTTAAGTATAAGTGCCTTTTATTGTGAAGCATTCAAACATAACATATTTACAAGGCTAACATTATCTACAGATAACCAACTCCACTAGAGGACTTCCTTCCTTCTTGTTTACAACACACTCGTGACTTCCGCAAGTCCCCTAACTCCCAGGTGCCCAAGACTTGACTGTGCGTCATGGTTGACCACACATGGTAGCCATGTCACCAAAGGATGATGACCCTTTTTTGTTGAATGACAATTTAGTTATTTTTTTATTTATTTTTTATAAATTCATATCAAAGCCATCTAATCAAATCAAATCCATACATTTTTGTGCTATGTAAGTTACGACAAGTCCCATTTTCAAACATTCAAGTGATTAAATATGTTGTAACCTCTGTCATTCTTTCTTTCTTGTATATTGTTCTTAAAATTTTTTTGAATCATTGTTAAAGCTAGAGGTTTAAATTTCCCTGTTGAGCATGAACAAAACATTTAACAACTATTCTATTGGTCATCGCCAGGTTCACTTAAGTATATGCCTAAGGTTCAAAACCTCCTCATTAGGCAAGGGGTTTACTTCAATAATTCTTTTGTGACGACACCGATGTGCTGCCCATCAAGGAGCAGCTTCCTGACTGGTTTGTATCCCCACAACCATAATATCTTCAGCAACAATGCTAACTGTTCCTCACCCGAGTGGCAGAAGACACATGAGCCTAGAGTGTTCTCAAACTATATTAATGACAGCTATCTCACAGGTAGGACTTTATAAATTGGTTTAGTTGTTAGGTATTAACGAATGGCTTTTCCCTTTCAGACCGGCAGATGTTAAGGTCATCTGTTTCTTTGGTCAACAGTTAATGAGCTGGGTGTCATGTGGCCACCAACTGCCTTAACTTTCCCTAAAATTAATTTAGGTACCCATTAGAGTTGGTTGAACTCAGAATGCCCTAAAAGTCCCAAAATTCAAAACCCTATCTTCACTAAGAGTCAAACCCAGGACCCCAGGATCAGAAGCCAAGCCCTCAATCTCTTGATTTTTTTTTATGCCTCTGAGTCCACCCAGCTCTAATGGTACCCAGTATCTATTTGGGAAAAAGTAAAGGCGATTGGTCATTGTGCTGGTCACATGACACCCTCTTTAACCAAGAAACTGATGACCTTTACATCATCTGCCCTACTTTTTACTTAAAATTATGTATGATTTGATATAGTTCTAATATGGTAAATAAGAAATTAAAAGCAAAATTAGAATTATTAGAATAATTAGAAATTTGAATAATTTGAGATATTTACTACATTAAAAATAAATTACTTTAAATTAATGTATAAATTATTAATATTTAAAAACAAAATTAAGATTAGTTAATGAAAATAACAGGTTAGTTTTGTATGGTGTTGTACTGCTCTTTCTATGTGAATCCTTTATTTTTTTGTAGTAAGTCTTGAAATATTTTGCTACCTGTACCTATACCTATCCATTTTTCAAATTAAGACTTTGATTTTGATTGGTTGTTGACTTTGTTAAATTATATTTTTCTGCCAGGCTATTTTGGGAAATACTTGAATGAGTATGATGGTGCTCATACACCCCAGGGCTGGCAGAGGTGGTTTGGCCTCATTAAGAACTCACGATTCTATAACTACAGCATGGTGGATGAGAATGGGGTCAAGACGAGGCACTATGACAACTACTATGCTGATTATCTGACGGATCTTATTTCTAATGAAAGCCGGGCATTTATCCATGACAGCAAAAAGAAGTTTCCAAATAAGTGAGAAAGCTTAAAACTTATTGAATTATTTCAACATTTTACAAACAATGTTTCGGGATTCAGTATGGTGCCATAGAAGCTTAAAAATTGGGTTAAATTTGTGCAAACTGTTTGGGATTCCTTAACTAAAGACATGTAAAATATGGTATTTATGAAAGCTAAAAAGCTTAAATGTTTACTGTTGATAAATATACTACTTTTAATTTATTCACTACATTTAGGAAAGTCTATGTGACTAAAGACAAATAAGAAAGTCTTAATATTAAAAGTAATGTTTGCAGATCACTACCTAGTAATTACACCCTACAATCTTTCTTATTCTATTTTTTAACGTTTAATTATTTCCAATACTTTTTTTGTCACTGTTTCAAGCAGAGGGGATAACACTAGTCACCATATTTTAAATGTCTTTTTATTTATTTATAACTGTTTGAGTTTATATGATGTTGCTCTCTCAGGCCTTTGATGATGATTTTAAGTGTTCCAGCACCACATGGTCCTGAGGACTCAGCACCACAATATCAACACATGTTTGCCAACAACACAGACCACAGGTTTGATCCATTTCTTATCTCTTTCTTGCCTAATGAATAGCAAATTAATATATTTATTAAATAGTTAATTCTTGAATAACAAACAAAAAAAAACTTGTGGCTGTATCAATCTTAAATTTTGGTTAGTAAAAAGTTTGGACATGGCAGGAGTTTAGTTAGATGGGTGATAGATAACATAACATAATATAATAATAACATAATATCTTATTTATAAAACAACTCTAGAACAAGGTAACACAGATTAATATTGTAAAACAAATTGATAAATAGTTAAATCATTTGAAAAATAACAAACATTTACTTCTTTATAAGTAGATCTTTTTTTTTGTAAAGGGACAGTAAGCCTTGTTTGAATTATGTTTAATAAAGATATTTAGATCAGTAGCTTCCCTTTAGTTGGAATATCGTTTCATAGTTGTTTGACCATTAGGGCATCTCAGTTCTACTGTTGATTGATTTCTCTATGCCTCTTTTTTATATTGTCCAAAATTACATATTAACACTCTACGAGCTACAGCTTGAACTGTTAATGAATAACACTGACTTGACTGACTTCCTAACTTCTCTAACTTTTAACTTCTAACTTCTTAGTTAATCAACTGCTGACTCAAGTCTCATTCTCCCTTTCACTTTATTTCCAGTCACCTGCTAACATGTCCATGGTTCCATGTTCTAGATTCAACGAATTCACATTAAATATCATAAAGTACACTAAGGTTACTACTTTATCTGTGATATTAGTTCACAAGTCTAGAATACTTCAAATTTTATCATTTTAGTTTGAAAGTAGTTTTTCTGAAGAAATGTAAAAGAAAATCACTTACCAGATGTAATGTAAAAAAAAAAAAGCTAAGTTTAATTATTAAAAAACTCTTTTGACTTTTTGTGCCTCTCACCAGAACGCCATCGTGGAACCATGCCCCCAACCCTGACAAGCAGTGGCTCCTCCAGTATGTCTACCCCATGACACCTCAGTTGAAACTGTTTACTGATCTCCTGCAGAGAAGAAGGCTACAAACTTTACAGTCAGTGGATGACCTTGTAGAAAATGTAAGATTTTTCTTTCTATAACAAGCACCGTTTGAGTTTACATAATACATTGCCTATCACTGCAGTGATATGCTGTCAGGTTTACAAATCAGCATTCTTGAGTTAAAATGGATAGGCCCAAATCTTGGACTTTGCTTTTCTTACAATTACTCCAGATTTTTAATTTAATCCCTCTGTCCTCGTTGGTCTTTTAAGATTGTAAGTCAAGAATCTGTTATAGTTTATTTTTCTCCCCCCCCCCCCATCTTGACTGATCATATGCCTGAATACTAGAATGGCTGCACAATCCTCTTATAAGAATTGAATTAAATAGTGAAAAATCACCAGTCTTAAAAAGGCTATTTTTTAGATCTCTTAAAATCTAGACCGACTCATTGACTCAAGTTGATGGCATAACATTATGTTTTCTAGTTCTGTCATGTTCTTATTGGTGTTATCAAAATAGTACTGAATCTGTATAAAACACTTTTTTTTTTATTCAGATTGTCGAGGAGCTGGACTTCCAAGGTGAATTGGACAACACTTACATTATTTATACTTCTGATCATGGTTATCATCTCGGCCAATTTGGCCTGATAAAGGGCAAGGCCATGGCCTTTGACTTTGACACCAAAGTCCCCCTGATTGTGAGAGGGCCAGGCATACGACCGGGAACCATGTAAGCTGGAGAGACGGAGCTCCAATCTAAGTAACCTTATACGAATCTATCCTACCTAGTTTATGATTTGAATCTATCTATCTAAGTAACATAATATGAATCTATCCTACCTAGTTTATAAATTGGATCTATAAAACCATAAAGCTATATTTTTCATAAAAAGTAAATACATGTATTAAAAAATATGAATTTTTTTTAGATATAATTATTTCTTGAAAAAAAAAACAATTACATTTTAGACCAAATTTTTGTATTGGAAAGATTGTTCAAATATTGTTTAGTTTATTTACTTATAAAAATTGTTTAAATATGAAGTGGGATGCTTAAACTTATTAAGGTGTTATTGTGAATTTTCATAGTAAGATTTTAGAAATTTAGATTCTGCAGTGTTTTTTTTAAATTCTTAGCTTATTAATACTTCAGGATACACCAAAAACCCATGTATGAAAATCCTAAATAGGTACAACTCAATAGTGGCATACAAATAAGTATATGCCTGTTTTAAAAAGGACCTATACCTAATACCAACTTCTCACAAACCAAACTTTTATTATAATTTGCATAATTTTGTTGTCACATTCCTTAAATAATTGTTTACACATGTCCTTGCTGTTTTTACTTTTTTTTGTAGAGCGCGTCTTTGATACTATAGTAGCTTCAGTGCGCTATGGTCTAATCTCAGTTATGGACAGGTGGATGGGGGGGGATATTTTGGAAAACGTTTCTATGCTGACAATTCAGCTTCAGTCAGGATTTAAACTTAAGCCCTGTTGATAGATAATCAGTTTATGCCACTTATTCTAAAGGCATAAAGATGACTAACATGTTGTAACCTTACCCCAGATAACTACTTATAGTAATAGACCAACTTATACACAATAGACTATTATACTATGCATTTTTTTGTAGTTTTTCTCAAAAAATCACCCAGCCTTATTTGGTTTAGTATATAGAAATATTTTTTTGTGTGTGAAAAGTTGTCATAAAAACAACTAGATCTACAATTATTTTCTGGCAGTATTTCCAACATCATATCTAATGTGGACATAGCTCCAACTGTCATTGATATGGCTAGAGAGGAAGTCCCTGAACACATGGATGGAGAATCCTTCATGAAATTGATCAGAGCTGCTCAAGACCCTACAAAGTGAGAACCTTTTGATGTATCTTATCTTATATATTACAAACTTTGTCGCATTACTTAAAAAAAGAGGATAATTATATCCTACGCATTTCTTGTGTCAATCTAGTCATGCATATTAATCAGTGACTTAAACTATGCTTAGTCTTTAGTTTTTCTGGCTGACATTGCATTTAATCATATTATACTTTCCCTTTTCGGGGGCAATGCATTTAGTTGTATTATATTATTTATAGTCTGGTCTGAAATTAAAACTAGTATTAGATTTCATATAGCATGAGGCAAGGAAGTGAAATTAGAGTTAACTCTTTCTCTCCTAATCGATGATACCAAATACAACATTGAAGCTTAATCATTTTTTTTTACTTTCGTGAAAATTTGAAATCTGTTTTTATATTTTTGTTCCAGGGTGGACAAACGAGGCTTTGTGAACATCCCTAACAAGCCTTGGAGGGACACAGTGCTACTGGAAAGAGGGTGAGTAGTTAGAGTGAAATACAAAGAATGAAACTATATGCTATCACCAACACAGTGTAACAAAAGTTCTGTGCAGTTTCATTTTTTAAAGTTATTTTGGGTAATTAGACAGTTCTTCAAAGAAAGTGTTGCTTTGACATTACTTGCTTTTGTTGTTGTGTGATTAACTTGAAAATGTTCCTCCATTTCTATAACAAACTTTCTGTGCTAAGATTTTATGTCATCCCTTGACTATTCTATTTCAATGGTTGAATTTCTGCCCTGGATGTTTTAAGTCCTTCTTATTCCTCTTTACTATGCAGGCCAAAAAAGATATGTTACCTGTTACCTATACCTTAGTCTGTGGACCATTTGGGCACCAATCAAGACCTGTAGACCTTTTTTCCCATTCCTCTCTGTCCTTTGCTCTGTTTAGAACCTCTTTCAGTGGCAGATATAAAGAGGTCCAATCCCTAATTTATCTGGGTTAAACTTTTCACTTCTAATAATCTTTAAATTCTATTAACATATTGAATTATTTGTGCGCTACATTGTATTA
>JADKLZ010079169.1:0-30246 GCA_021533235.1 Biomphalaria straminea
AAGTTATTCAAGACATATGCATTGGTACATTGTTATAAATTAGTATTATGGATAATGGATTTGTAAAGTTATTCAAGACATAAGCCCGTTACTTGCATTGGTACGTTGTTATAAATTAGTATTATGGATAAAGGATTTGTAAAGTTATTCAAGACATATGCATTGGTACGTTGTTATAAATTAGTATGATGGATACTGGACAGATAAGGTTGAAGCCAGCTACTTACTGATGCATTTAGTTAACATGAATGTATATGTTCTGAACCTTTATTTGTCTTTATTTCTGCATGCTCGTATCTCTCTCTCTCTCTCTCTCTCTCTCTCTCTCTCTTTCTCTCTCCGTCTTCCTCTTTTCTTTCTGAGGTTTTTTTTTTTTAATGGCAAGTAATACTTTTTGTACCCTGTGTCATAGAGCTTCAGTTCACATCCAGCTGTACTTACCTTGTCAGGGTAGGTGTCCTCATATCACTGCTAGGTCACGTTGCTCTTCAGTTATCACGAAGTCAAACGTAGGGAAAGTGTGACGCACATATTTATCGCCTGCACAACCTTTTTTTTCTTATAGGCAATGTCATGCACCATATTATAAAACAGTGTCAGTCTTCGACATCACCTATCCTTTTGTCTGTTGGAGCACCACACATTATCTGTCAACCACTGCCTTTTGGAAGGTCTTTGCGAACCATGAGGACCTAATGATTAGGCCATACAGTTTAGTTTTGCGGTTTTTTTTTATCACAGATGTCAGCGGGACATCGTTGATCCCAATTGCAATTGTGATCCTGTTACGAATTTCTTCATTTGTGGTGTGGTCTTTCTATGTGATACATTGGATCATTCTATAAAATCTCGATTCCATGGATAATATAAAATTTAAAAAAAAAAGATATGTAAAAGCAGAGTTTCAATCAAAAAAAAAATTCTTGGATCAAATTTATTTTTATATGTTAAGGATAATTGAGAGTTTCTGTCAGTGGCGTAGCCATGGATTTGGGGGCCCGGAGGGGGAGTGCTTGACCTCTTTAGGGGCCCTTGCATTTTGACATTCGACATCATGACATGACATAATTGCATAATATTTAATGTAAAAACTAATTTCGGACACTGTTGGGGACTTTGTTTTTAATGTTGTTTTCTTCATTCCCCGCCCCCCCCCTTTTTGAATGAGATACGCACGCAGTTGTCAAACCTTATTCCAAACACCGTGTGACGTTTTGGAGCGTGCTGAGTCCACTGCAATGTATTTACCCAACAGTTATAAAGTCTATTTCTGTAGGTTAAAGGTTTAAAAGTGGATGGGAGGGGTCCAGAGAATTGCCGGGCGTGGATGTATTAGAGACGCTCTTGTTACATAAGCACGTATGAATGAGAGGAGACGCATGTGTGTGTGTGTGGGGGGGGGAGACTCCTGTAGGACGTCTTTGTGTATGAGACAATAGTATGATTGTGTGAGTTTGTGGAGGAGTGTGTGTGTGTGTATATGACACACGCGCCAGTCAAAAAAGAGTGTGTATGTTTACATCCAAATGTAAGTGGGTGTGAGAGTTTATTTATGTAGCCTATAGGCGTGTCCTCTCCGTCCAGCCCTGTGTAAAATGGATTCCAGACATGGAAGTCTATATTTACAAGTAGATATCTAAATGCCGCACACTTCCTTGAGACTAGACTAGTCTGTAGATACTTAGATCTGTGAAATGGGATGGTGCGTACCATCCTGAAAAATGTGTGGTGTACAAGGACTACCGGGTCATCGTGACATGTGCTGGAGTGGAAAAAAAATCAAGATACTTACCATAAGAACAGAACTTCCTGTCAACTTCTACATTGTGTTTTAGAACAAAATAAAAACGGTGGGAGGGCGAGATTAGGAAAACACCGCGCACTTCTAAGGTGAATGTGCTTTTGCCGAGTTTACAAAATAGCAACTTTAAATAGTCTAAGCCAGGTAATTAAATAGACTTGGATTTATAAATGGAACAGTTAATAGTTATTTTTTTTAAATGGCATAGTGGCATAAACTGGTTGGCTGTTTGTAAAGGTATTCAATCTGAGTTTTGCTTGATGATACCCATTTCACTAAGGTCCACAAAAGACATTGGACAATACTTTAAGCAATACAAAAGCACTTTAAAATTAAAGTTTCAGTCATGCACCTTTAGTCAACTACTATAAGTTAAAAGTCAGTTTAATTATCTTTGACGGAAAAAAATATGGCAGTGCAAAAGCTGGCGTTAAAATAGCTTGGATTGTTTGATTGAGCGTGTGATTGACAGACAGACTCTACTACAAAATTGACTTTTTTCTTTTAAATAGTTTACATGTAAACACCTATAAACACACCCGCGCACCCTTATAACCATGCTCACACAGGTCAAGGAGAGGTAATACAAAAACAAATTAAACTCAAAACATAATATTCGTATGGAGGGAGGGGGCGTTCACCTCACCTTTCAATTTTATATATATTTTCTTTTATTTTCTTTTTGTACTTTCAAATCTCTCGAAGAGTGACGGCTGAATAATAACCATCTCGAGATGAAATGCTCTCACGCTGATATTGTTTTTGAATGGGAATTGCATTCTTTAAGGACACCAACTTTTCCATGATTTAGACTTCACAACTTTACTTTTACTTACTACATCAGAAATGAAGATTTTCCATCTTATTACAAACCTTCTGCGGGGCAGTCAGAGGAGGACTACGGGTTAGCTCGTGGGACCATTTATTCTATCTCTGCCCGCTGCCGTACCCCGTCGTCCTGCCGGAGGTTTGGACTTGGATGTAATAGTCTTCAAATCTGAAGAAACACCCGAAACATGTAAAACAACTAAACATGAAACAAACAACTCTACTGTGGGTTCGCCATTTAAAAAAAACAACTCATTCCGCTCATCTCTGTTCAACAAGAACATCAAAAAAACCTATCCAGTACTTTCAGTTCCAACGGACTCAATCCATAATGATGTCTTCAAGACTTGTATACAATCTACTTACTTTAAAGTGCACCCCCTAGTTTTCTAATGCACACACTTAGTTCAATTGCTTTACGTGGAAAGAACAGAACAGGTGAGACATCGTTATCGAAACTCTCCGTCGAGGTTCTCACGTTGTACCCTTGCCCAGCCTTTTCTTTGTATTATCTTAGGTTTACCCCTTTTATATAATTTACAACTAACTCAAAGGTGTTACCAAATCCAGTGGCGTAGCAATGTACACCTGCCTCCGCCCCTCTTTCCAATAAGACAAATTTAGCCTGTGACATAAAACATCGACAACTCTGTATGTATCGGCATATTTCCCAAGTAATAAACTCATTACTTCAGAGGCTTCAATTTTACACTCTCAAAGAAATTTCTCAAATGACTTATTTCATTACACATATTCTCCAATGATCGCTTTGGTACTGTCCACGCATATTAGAAGAACCATCATAGCATTGGCCTTGCATTGTATGCATAGAATATTGTAATTTTTTCATTACTTGGGGTATTTGTTCAGCCAATTCTGCATACTTCTGATTCACACACATACGAAAACCTATTAATGGTTTTATTGACGTACTGAGAAAGAAACAAACGTTATCACAAACACTTAGTGTGATTAGGGCTAGACACAATTACAATAAATATCATTTATGATATTTGAAGGTGCGATTGACCAAATCGTGAAACATAGTATTATCATTATTGTAGAAAGGAATTAATTTTCATTCTCTGCCAGGATCGAGCGTCATTAAAAGGAAACAAAATTGATTGGAGTCTTCTTAGAAGTGTCCACTTAGGAATCTTCATGTAATGTGGCAATTCTGCAGCAATACTGCCCTCCGACAGGAATTGTTTTTAGGGATGTTTGGGGTTTCGAATGTAATTGCGTGGTCAGTTATTACTTTTCTCTCGGTTGATATAAAAACAGTGTATATTGGTGTTATTATTGTATTAGAAACGAACGAGGTTCATTCTCTGGCAGTGTCACGGTCGTATTATTATTATGTTAGAAAAGAACGAGTGTTCATTCAGGGTCGAGTTTCGTTAAAGGGAGACTAAATTCATCGTATTCCCTTTATCAGTTTTCACTGAGGAATTTTCTGGTGATGTGGCAGGTCTGCAGCAGTACCGCCCTCTGACAGGCAACGAGTATGTTGCTAGGAATGCCCAGAGCCTTGAAGGTATCTGTGAGGTCAGTTGTTATTATCCCCTCGGTTAATATGACAATGGGGTATATTGTTATTTTAGATAACTTCCATACACGCTTAATCTCCAAGCCTAGGTTCACATACTTTCGCTGTTTTTCCAGCTCAGTTTTTCTTAAGTTATGAGATAGTCGTACGGCAATGTCAATCCTAATAGCGGCTTTTTCTTTTTTATGCTTTTTCTTTTTTATCTATTATTATTATGTTAGAAAAGAACGAGTGGTCATTCTCTGGCGCAGCCAGGGTCGAGTTTCGTTAAAGGGAAACAAAATTCATCGTAGTCCCTTTATCAGTTTCCACTGAGGAATTTTCTGGTGATGTGGCAGGTCTGCAGCAGTACCGCCCTCTGACAGGCAACGAGAATGTTCCTAGGAATGCCAAGGGCCTTGAAGGTATCTGTGAGGTCAGTTGTTATTATCCCCTCGGTTGATATAACAATGGGGTATATTGTTGTTTTAGCAAGCTTCCATAGACGCTTAATCTCCAAGCCTAGGTTCGCATATTTTCGTTATTTTTCTAACTCAGTTTTTCTTAAGTTGTGAGATAGTGGTACAGCAATGTCAATAATGGTAGCTGCTTTTTCCTTTTTATCGATGAGCAGCAGATCAGGGCGATTAAAATCTACTATTTTGTCGGTCAAAATAGGTCTATCCCAGTACAGCAGATAATCAGTAGACTCGAGAACCTCTTGTGGCGAGTATTTGTAATAAGGAGGAGTATCCTTCCCGATCAAATTGTGTGTCAAAGCCAAGTGCTGGTGTATTAGCTTTGCAACTTGGTTATGGCGACCTAGGTAGGCAGATTCCGATAGGGTTGAACATCCTGCCATTATGTGTTCAATTGACTCACCAACATTTCCACATTTTCGGCATTTGTCAACAATATTGAGTTTTAGGATATGTTTCTCGTAATTTTTTGTCCTAATTACTCTGTCCTGTATTGCTGTAACAAAGCCTTCAGTTTCAGGGTAGAGATGACCTGCTTTGAGCCATGCTAAGGAAGCAGTCTTGTCGATGTTGTCCTTATGTAATAAAGCTGGGAATTTTCCATGGAGTGTTTTTTTCTTCCCATTGACGAATCTCATGCCCTGCGTCGTCCAGACCGACATTAAGATCAACATTGCGTAGGTTCAGAGGCGTCGCATCGGAGTCGTATGTGCGTAAGAAGGAAACTAGTTCGTTTCTGGAGGCGTGCAGTTTTGATCGTATTATTATTATTATTAATATTATTATTATTGTTATCATTATGTTATCCACAAAATTAGCTTAACAGAAATGTGAGTATGTGCTGTAAGGCTTAAGTTTAGAGTTATCACTTTTATCACTTTTTGTTTCGCTTTTTTACATTTTAGTTTTTCCAATCACCTCGTTGGTTAGCGTGTCGTCTGCAGAAAGTAAAAAACTGCCACACATGTAACAAGGGAGCAGTATATGGGTATTGCGGAGGCGTGCAGTGATGGGGGGAACCACCAGGGTAACGCTGGGTAGGGTTGGAGGTTTGTAGAAGAGGATCTGGACAAATATAGACATATACCGGTTGTGAACGTCAACTGTGATATACACACTGACACACACACTTTCCCAGACTATCACACACACACACACGCACATACACGATGAGTGACCTGTTACTGTGGAATGAACATCAAACGTTTGGTCAACAGTTGAAATGGTAGAGAAGAGGAAAAAAGGGGGAGGGGGTCAAAATAGCTTCTGCCCAATGTTTGAGGTAACCATGTTTACAAAGTTAAAGGTTAAAGGTTAGATAAAAGATTAGAAAAGGAGTTACCATGACAACGAGTTCGTGAAACTCACACTTACATACATGGACCTTTTTTTTTTCAATCAGACCCATAGTTGAACTCAATAGAGAATATGGAGTCCGTGTAAATAGTCTTTACTAGAACATATCTGGAGCTTAAAATTTAGCCTTTCTGGAGTAATCATCTCAATGGGTAGAGGGCATGTCCACAAAAGTGCTCGTCTTTTTTTTTAATAGCCCAGACAAGAACGTGAGCTTTATAAGATAACATACTGCCAAGTGTTGGAATCAGATATGAGGCGTCTCGAGGCTATGTTTTTCTAATTTAAACTGCGGACAGCGTCCAAGTTGCGTGTGTCGTTGATCGTAATTTTCCTGCATGAGTAACCAGTAATCTGAAGGTGTAAATGCTTCGTATCTCCCCCCCCCCAACACACACGCACACCACCCCGGCCTTTCCAAAGTTTTCATCCAATGTCAAGGCTACATGTCCGGTTGGCCACTACAAGACTAATCTCGTGTCCTATGTTTTATTATTTTATTGTGTAACTTACAGAATGGTAGGGAAAAATTACTACACGTCATTTCTCTATTTTTAAATAAAATCATTTTATTTAAAGCCTTAAAATATGCTGCCCAGCAGCCCAGGGCCTCGTCTTACTTAAATAAGGCACTGGGCGAGTACTCAGTAGCCTACTGTGGACTGTAGCAAAAGTGCTGACTCTGCTCTTATAAACTTTTTCTTAACCAGATAGACATTCTCTGATTTGAACTCATTCCTAAGCATAGTAAATCGAAAGCAATAACTAAAATGAATAAGACCAGCAGCATTTGTTTTGTATTTTTTTTGTCTTAATAAAAGGGTAAATGGACGAAGTAATTTAAGAGCAATAACTATAAAACTTTGAATCTCTATTGTTTTAGTGTTATTTTGTCTTTATTACTGTCTGGGGGCGCGGTGGTCGAATGGTTAAGCACCTGGCTTCCGAACCTGAGGTCCTGGGTTCGAATCCCGGTGAAGACTGGGATTTTGAATTTTGGGATTTTTAGGGTGCCCCAGAGTCTACCCAACTCTAATGGATACCTGACTTTAGTTGGGGAAAGTAAAGGCGGTTGGTCGTTGTGCTGGCCACATAACACCCTGCTCGTTAACCGTTGGCCAAAGAAACAGATGACCTTAACATCATCTCCCCCGTAGATCGATAGGTTAGAAGGGGACACTTTACTTTACTTTACTTATGGCTAAGTGTATTGGAATATTCAAAATCTCTTTAAAATTGCCGTAGAATGTTTATAAATTGAAAAAATGTGAGTGACTTAGCCAATCCGTCACCGGACTCTGTGATCAAAGAATATTACCATTTCAACAGGATTGTACAGAAATTCCACAGCAAGCAGTTTTATATTCTGTGTACTAACGTGTCTCAGTCGCACACTTTTTCAATGATTAACTCCCTTATCTTTAGAGGAGAAATCTAAACATGGGGTGATTATACACAGCGACAACATCACATGTGTACGAACGAGCAACACGTTGAATGAATAACGTATAGTTACAGTATAGTAGATTATAATTAGATGCAATACACTTTGAATATATTTGCACTTCGTCGAATGCTATTTCTAGCCAAGTAAAAGTAGGACTTATCTTATCATGTGTTTATATGTTAAATCTCTACGACGCAGTGAGTCAGAAAAGTTTGTATGTATTTAACTACAGCATGTTTGTCCATGGTATGCGCGGTTGTGTGTCCTTGTACATGTGTACGTAAGGTGGAAAGTTCTGGAACCAGGGCCGGCCTTAGCCATAGATAAATTAGGCAGCCACATAGCGCATCCAATTGGTAGGTGGCCTTGCAAATGATTCAAAACAATTTTATTAGCGAACAAATCATTGCTATTGTTGGAGTACACTAGGTTTTTAATAAATTGCCAATTTTTTTTTCGGTGTTTATTTTTTATTTTCTATTTCATTTGGGGCCACCTAATTTACTTCGCATAGGGCCTCCAATTATTCAAGTCCGGACCGACTGGAACTGTTAACAAAAGTAGCAGGAATAATAATAATAAACCCGGATCACTTGGTCACAATTCTCACAAAGAAAAGTAAAATTAAATTATATGCGTAAATAATATGCAAATTTTGAATCCATGTACTATTTCTTTAGTATACTTTCATTTCTTTTGGTATAGCAGGATGTGGTGTTAATATAACAAACCAATTTTTATTTTATTGCATTTACATAAGAATGGGTTTATTTTTTTAAATTTGAATATCTTTTATTCCAAAGCATGAAAAAAACTACACTTTTTCCTTACGTGTGTTATAAAACTAATGTCACACGCCTAGGCTGAAGTAACGGAGCAAAATGATCGGCTCGCGCCCTGCCCAAGCCACTTATAAGTTATAACATGCACTCCGCCCCAGGACTCTTCAAACCTCTTTCCTCTAAGAGCTATGGGGCGTCAACTTTTGTTTACTTGCGACCCATAGTTTTGTATTATGCTACGCTTACACGGTCATGGAATTGGATGCACAGAAGCCTAAGAAAGATTTTGAGGAATTATGTCCTTTTTTAATTTAGTCATCAAACTCTCTCTTTTCGACGCAGCACCATGCCAATATCTTAGAATGTGCAACAGACTTAATTTTTAAAGACACCTGGGGAAAAATATTCCTCTGTTATCACGCATGAATATTTTAATTACAGCCCGACTTAGCGACGTTCATAGCCAGCTAGAACCAGCTGGGCCTATATCAGCCATAAACACGAAATCTAAAACATATGTAATGTACTTAAATATGACCATGTGGTGACCACCATGTCGCTGCTGATCACTTCAAGGCGGCGACGTCAGAGATCACGTGTCTCACTCATTAAGTCTAAAACGATGTTTTTTTAAAATCTTTTGGACTCCATGTGTTAGGTCTGTGTAGAGTTAGTCCTGATAGCTGTCTATGACTCACTCAGCGGGTCTGGTTCCCATAGTGCTACAAAAAATACACGAGGGATTTATTATGTATTGTTCTAAGTTTGCTCTCAAGACACCCAGTTACATCGAAACTTCTAGAAACTCTGTTCACAACAAGTGGCATCCAGTCAGATCCAGTCACATCCAGTCACATCGAAACTTCTAGAAACTCTGTTCACAACAAGTGGCATCCAGTCAGATCCAGTCACATCCAGTCACATCGAAACTTCTAGAAACTCTGTTCACAACAAGTGGCACGAAGGGATTAATTGCTCCCGAGAACATGACTAATAGGTCCCAGAGGAGTTATTGAAAGTCTTTATTACTTGGAAGAGATCCTGACTAAATCAAGTGTAAGGACACTTAAAGGCGATAAATTGTGATGTCTTTTTGTACTGAACTGATGCATACAGAATGACTCGATTTATTCTATTGTCATATTCATTTTTTGTTTACAAAGCATATATCAACTCTGTCGGTCAGGTCAAAAGTTTGTACACGTTATTTCCTCCACACCCCATCTCGGGTCATTTAAAATTTAGCATAATTATTTCTTTTACCTGCCAACACAATATACAAAATTTAAAAAGTTAATTTTTAACTATTGGTGATTAATTAGGCTATTTTGTTTTGTATCTCTAACAAGGTAAAGAGATTTTACTCTATTGATAAAGTGGTATAAGTTGAATTAGTTTCCTTTATTGTTTGTAGTAAAAAAAAAAGTTTGTTAATAACTATAAAACCTATTTTCATAAGCAACTTCCTGTCACAGTGGTTGTCGTATTAGCTTGGGGAGGTTGAAGAAGCCTTAGTCCTCGACTTTAAATTTCGCTCATACGAAGAAGTATGCAAAGACTCAAGAGTAAGACGCTTTGGAGTTGGGTTTAATTGGGTTTTTCCTTACTGAAGCGACGGTACATTTAAAAGTTAGAACGGAAATAGATTAGAAAAGATTAACGGACAAAAGACGACAAGGAGACCGCTTTTAACAAATAGATACGACGTCGACTCTACCCTTATTCTCTAGACTATATTGTATTATTTAAAAGGCGGTATTACTTCACTCTATGCTGTTTTGTCCTGTTGGAGATTGGTATTTAGATCTGCGAAAAAAATCTACATAAAATCTACACTCAACTAGACTAACAACCACCCAACACTATTATGCCCTTCTGAAGAAGTTTTAAGACATCGTATCACGACTTTATGAATCCTTATTATTTATTTATCTTTTGTTGAAACCTTCACTTTGACGACTACATGTTAATCACTTGAGTCAGTTACCGTGAAATTAATTTCTAACTCCTTTTCATTGCCTTACCCCTTGGTATGTGTGTGAGGGGGGTGGGAGCTTACTGGTAATTTTTTTGCACGTAGATCACCATGGAATCTTCATCAGCAGTACTGTCTCAAAGCCACATATGCGTTGTAAGCTTGTAATTCTACCTGACAACAGCTTACAGTGATTCATATATAACACCAATCTCCATCATTTCTGCTTTGTTCGTAGCAAAACAAAAAGAAAACAAAAATAACAGAGTTGCTTCGATATCAATCTTTAGCACTAATCACTTTTTAAGAGAAGTTTGATAGCTAAAGTAACTACCTTACTGGACCAGAATTTACTGCTATTTTAATATACATTCTTTTTTTTTTGGACGGGAATGTATACCTCATAGGGTAATTACGGAACTAATTGAGAGCACTTAAAGAAACATTTCTGTGTCATCAGACAGCAACTCTATAGGAGGGAAAATAATCTCTTGATTCTGATCTATCTCATATATAACACTAACAATTCCAAGAGTAATTGGCTGCATAAAAAATGAATTTTATAAGAGGTGAGGTTTTGAGGGTTTTCTAGGAAAAGAAAGTATATTTCTAATAAAGATTGGCACAGAATGTTGTTCAATAATATATTGTTATATAGATAATTCTAAGCTTTACATACTGTCTGCAGTAAAACAATATCTCCTGCCGTACTTAGCTTAATGAAAGTGCAATAACAAAAAGCTATAAGACCTTACTCATAAAAAATATATATACATAAATATAAAATATTAGCAGTTAACGTAAGTCTCAATAAACCAACAAGGAACTACTTTGACTATTAGATCAACGCTTCACAGTTTCACGCTATATAAATCAGAAACTGTCTGTGACCAGATGAGCTGACTTGGCAGATATTTCAATATTATTTAGCCTGCTTGGAACCACAACTCATTGTGAAGTAACACTCATCATTACAGACACTAGCAAGGCAAACATAACAGTTTGACAAGGCTGCCAAGACTGCACTTGCAGAAGCCAATAACGTTTGGTCAGGCTCTCGATTTGTCTTGCATAAACCGACACCATTCGTTATATTAGGCCTCTACACTGACATGCAACGTCACAAACTATGGACAGTTTAGACAGACCAGTTACACGGCAACGAGCTATTGGTCTAAACTGCACACACGTTGTGACGTTGTAGGTCAGTGTTCATACTGTTCATACCTTCATTAACGATTGGTCGTGCATAAACCGTTAAACGTCTTGAAGAATTATATATAAATATATATATAAAAATAAATATATATACATAGAGAGATACAATGAGGCTGCCAACGTTGCGTATTTCCTACAGACAGTTGAGAACTTAAATTCGTCTGTAGAAACGCCGCCATGTGCTATTTACTCTAAGCCACGTTTTCTTGCCATCCAGTAGGATTGAATTGAAGGTGTCTGAAGAGGAGCCAAAAATATCAGTACGCATTCGGAAGACAGGTTTGATGTTAAATTACATTATCTTCAGAGAAAAAAAGCCATGATTTTTTTTTTTTGTTTGTTGAAGTCTGACAGTAATATTGTGCATGCATCCTTTGAGATAGATACTGGCTTTCAGTACAAGTAAACACCTCTTGATAATGTGATAGGAAGTAAGTACAGATGTGATTGTCTGCTGAGTACTGTATCATTTGGGTCTTGATTATTTTAAAATGTCTGCTGTATATGTTTAACTTTCAAAATAAGCATTATGAAAACATTTTTATTCGCACAAGACAATGATACACAAACTTTGTCAGCCTGCTAGTGGTGTGGTTGGGGCGTGTTCATAAAATTGTCAACATTCTATGATCTATCACTGACCGCATCACCCACCGTCCAAAGGCAATGCAGATCCATTATGTAATGTCGGCATAAGTATCAGGAAGGGGGGGAATAATACTGTGCTACGGGCTGATTATGGTCCGTGGGTCGTATTTCAGATCACTGTTGAAGACCAACGTAGGCTGTCACCTGACATACGAAGTGCTCCTTGCAACCGATTCACTAACGTACTAACAGTACTTATCTTATTTGTTACAGACGTTACTTCAAAAAAGAAGATGATTACGTCCTGCGCGTCATGCATTTAGTCATGCATATTAACCAATGACCTAAACTCTGCCAAGTCACTGGTTTTCCTGGCTAGCTCAGGCAAACCATTCCATTCTCTAATAGCACTAGGGAAGAAGGAGCTTAAATTTGTCCTAGCATATGGAACGAGGAATATGCCTTTATCTTTGTGTCTTTCTGAGTATTTTATTAAATATTGTTTTTGAATTTGGAGATTATGGTTCATGTGTTTTATGTATAACTGCTACTGTACTTTTAAGTCTTATAACTTTTAAGTTACATAAGACAGTCATGCAAAATGGCCTTTCAATGTTGATGTGATAAGACAGTCATGCAAGATGGCCTTTCCAAGACGGCCAATCAGAAATACTTGTGATACAGAAATTAATCTACACTGATAGATCTACTAGCGAAACAAACGAGAAAACGAGTTCTTTAAATATTAAAAGACTAGTCGACCGGCGGCGTAACATACGCCGCTATTTGGCAGGGCCTGGTAAAAACAATACACACATAAATATAGTCAAGTGTATAGAATGTATAAAGAGAAAAATTACTTTTTTACGTGAGGTAGAAATAAAAAAAGAGTGATCTTTCTTGATCACAACGGTCCGGCATTGCTAGTTTGTGACGGGTGAATTGTTCTTTCCCCCCCCCCCCCTAGTTTTTTTTTTCATGGGATAACTCCGCAGAAATAAGAGAGTGATCTTTCCTTTACTTTTTGCTCGTCTAAACTCTTGAGGGAAGAAGAGAATTATATATAGATTTTATTTGCGGAGGATAACTCTAAAGAGGAACTAGCTCTTTATTGTATCCTGCATATAGAACATAGAAAGTGTTGATAGTATATGTTTAAAGAGTTCATATTTGTTTCCCTTTTCAGCGCTAAATTATGTCTGGAAATCAAAATTATTTAGTTATGTGATATAAAAAAAAGGGTTGTATTTTTGTGTTTGTTTATGTTTTACTTTAAATCTTCGTTTTGAAAACCAATGATATTCAGATGTTGTTGTTGAACGTATTTATGTTGTACTGCACACTCTAAATACATATATTTACACACAAAAAATATAAAACCTGTACGTAATGTATAACCGCAATTCGAGTTATAAATAAAATCACCAATAATATTTATTATATTTAGTGGAAATAAATATTTGATTGTTTTGTTTATTTATGTGTGCTTTGATTCTACATACTGAGCAATGCAGTTTTTGTTTTGTTGGGATGGTTGTTTGGTTAGACAAAGAGTGAAGAGTAAAAGTTGCTCATGATTGCAGTTGACAGGTGAATAGAGAAGAAGAGACAGAGAGAGAGAGAGAGAGAGAGAGAGAGAGAGCAAGAGAGGGATAGAGAGATAGAAAGACGAAAAAATCCTTTACTTCATTTAGAACCTCTTCAGATAATAAAAAAAAAGTGGTTTGAAATAGAATTAGGAGAAACGTGTTAAGGGTGTGGGGAGGGAGAAGGGGGGAGGAAGAGTTAGACTAAAACAAAAAAAAAAAGTAATAAGCCAATACAGGTGTGCCAATACAGGTGCTCCAACCTGGCGCCTTGCTCACTCTCAAGAGAAAAGAAAACGTTTACCTTATGTTCCCGTAAAGGTAATTTAAGTTCCTATCTGTTATTGTTTTTTTTTTTTTCAAAAACATTTAGTAAATTATAACCACCATGTCTAAGTTTCTGTTGCACGTAGGGTCTCTGTTATAGGAATTATGTCAGTGATATGTCAAACTCTACGTTTTTTTTTTTCTACATTAATAGTTTTCAGCTTGCATCGTATTCTCGTGAACAAAAACAACATGACAGCTTATTAGGTTTTACATTCATAGACTTTTTTTTTATTTTCTGTATTGAAGATTTTCATTCCTGACGAAAAAAAAAAGTATAAATAGACAGTTTTTGGTATATCCGGTGTGTAAGAAATAAAGGAAGTGTTGATATTTTTTTTTTAATTAGATGATAATGTTTGTGCACTTTAGCATTGCGGAATCAAAGCGAGACCATAGCAGGCCTCAACACTGACTTTCAACGTCATTACCTGGGGACAGTTTAAACCAATAGCTCGTTGCCATGTCGTACAGAAGAGTGACGTGGCAACAAGCTATTGGTCCAAACCGCCCACGGGTTGTCACGATGTAGGTCAGTGCTCAGGCCTTCTATAACGATTGGTCTCGATTTGAGAGCTTGTGTTTGTAGCACAAACTAATTTTAATCTGGATCAGTGGCGTAGCGTAGGGGGGGGGAGGGAGGGGGCGATTTTGAAAATCCCCCCGGGCCCCCACTTATGGGGGCCCCCAAACGGGTGTCCAAAATTTGTTTGTAAATATATAAATTAATATATTTGATTGACAAATAGTGTCAAGTACCAGTACGTTTTAAAATATTTTTCCGAAAGAGAAAAGTTAAAGTTAGTTTTACATTTTAAAATGCAAATCTTCAATAGATTTGTTGCCGATTTATTTTACTTTCAAAAGAGATCAAACGTGCTTGCAGCAAAAACTTAGAATATTACTCTCTTTGTTGCCACGAACAGGGGCGTCCTTAGCAGTGCGCGGGACCTTGTGCGTGTGTCATGTGCGGGGCCCCGTAAGGATAAACTATATATACCGTACCACATCACGCTAACCTGCTAATCCGTCTCTAACGCTGTAACAATAACAAGACAGTATGTTTGCCTTAACGCCGTGGGCCTTCCTTTTTGTTACAAAACATAGAACATTGCGTAGCCTTTGTTGGCTTACTACTGGCCGCGCTAAGTGATATAGCCTATATACTGTATTGTAATTGTTCTGCATAAAGAAAATTCTTTCAACTTTAAAAAAAAGTTTAAAAATTACTCCCATGGCCATAGCCTATTGGGAAAAAAAACAAATAGACGGAAGCAACCAATCCATATATTTTATTTCGTATGCAAAACATCGACATCTAATCGGATTGTATTAGGAAAATATGTGGTGATCATGTTTGTGACAATAAAATCTCCGATCGCGGGGCCCCCCTCCTGCTCCACTTGCCAATCCCTAAGGACGCTACTGGCCACGAATAAAACTGTATGATATACAGCGTATTCTTAATAATTATTATTCTTAATAAGGCTAGAATTGTCCATTATTCGGGTTGACCAGGGTGGGGCTACAAAACAGCGTGATGCATTGGTTAAACTTATCATAACGCAGCCACAATGAGTGGCCGTCTGTTTGTCTAGCGAATACGTCTTTTAGGCATAAATCCAAAAGCAATATTGAATTGTTCAACTTTTTTTTCCAAATTAACCACAGAGATCCTTCCTTTTCAAGTTATTATCACATCCTTCCTACTAAAGTTCTTAAACTGATATCTACTAGCCTATGAACTTTAACAATTCGACCACTTCTGGTTGTCTTGACTGGCACAACAGGTTCTCTAGACGTTGGTCTATAACTGTCTGTTTCGTTTATTCTAACAGTTTACTGTTCTTTGCCTTCATCGGTATCATAGTACCCAAAGATATCGTGATCGAAACCCTTGTTCAAAAAGCGTTGATTTCTTCTGTATGTTTTCCCATCGTTTGTTTATGATGTAAGATCTGGGTGAGGAATGTTTTTTTTAATGACAACTACTTTCTACCATGTTTGTTCTAGACGAACTCTCATTTTCTCTCTGACAGAGTAATCTTTAGGTAGTCTTGCTTTTTCATCGTATTTCACTTTGCTTTTCATCTGTCGTTCGTTGAGTAATGTCGCATTTTCATTACCCATGGTTTCAATAGTTTTGGATCAGTTGGATTAATGTCCCTGAGTCTTCTACTCATCATCAGCTGTGATGCTTATCAGAGTATTTCTATACTCGAGCATCCTTTCAGCTACATGACGAGAAACGGACGAAACTGATCACCCAATCCAACGAAAAAGCAAAAAAAGGTAGTGAATACTATGGATTCCCAGTAATCAAAACAACCAGAAGAAAGAAAAGACTTTATGGGAAGTTGAGTTCTAATGTAGGACTGTCAATTGAACTGCAATTCAAACGTGTTGCGACAGAAGTGCTGGAAAGATTTCAAATGGGGATGAAGGACAGATTACAAAGGCTGGAAAAAACGGATACCTTTGGGTTTCTTCTTGAACCAAGACACCTGTTGGATGATGACACGCTTATGACAAACTGTGTTACTTTTTCCTGTTTGTATGATGAAATAAATGGCAAATCGCTTGTTCAATGAAGTCATTGATGTACGAGCAGTTTTGATCAACAAACCAGTAATACGATCCACAATAGACATATTGCGGAAACGGGCTTCATATGGTAATAACGTGTGCTCAAACCTTGCAACCTCCTCCGAATACCGCAAACTCAGGCCACTTCCATTGCGTCATTCTCAAAGCTTAAGTTCATCAAAAACTATCACAGGAGCACAATGACGCAAGAAAGGCTTATCATGGCTTTAATGTCAGTGAAGTCACAAATACTAGAAAGTATCGATGTAGATAATGCTATGGATGTCTTTGCTGCACAGAATGCACGACGTGAAGAGATATGAATTGAGATTTGTCACGTGTGTATTATTTAGCTAATAAACAACGATATTATTTATTAAAAGAGTCTTAATGATAATTTTTTGGTTAAATTTACTGATATACTGAACTAATTTAATCTTGGGCTTATATATTTTTTGCGTACATTATGTCATGTCATATGTCGAATGCCACAATGCAAGGGGCCCCCAAAGAGGTCGATCCCCCCCGGGCCCCCGAACCCCTAGCTACGCCCCTGATCTGGATAGTAGCATCCCACTTTCACTCGATGACTTAAAACGTATGTCAAAACATATGGACAAATAACCAGCTGTAAAGAAGGAGATTTAATACGAAGATCAACTGCCAATTAAAATTAAAGCTCAATCCTTTTTTTTTATTTAATTGGTAACAGTGACGTTCAGTTTAGCATCCTTTGACATTTATATGTCATTGCAAAAAATCTCCTATGCTGCAAAAGTAAACAAAACAACCAAAAAAAAAAAAAAACACATATCACAAGAGCTGCATGGATATCTGACTTCATATCTGAATTTATAATCAACTTTTAGTCTAAAATTAAAATGCAATGGTTATTATGTAAAGTGCATAGCAAAGTTTACCAAACGAACATTACACAATCACAAGCGAGCACATCAAATCGCTTTCTATAAATCTGGTGTGTTAAGGCCACCCAGGGGTCACGAAGGTCACGATTGTGCTGATTTGGTCGTGCTGTGCCAACTATACATTTTCCTGGGTCACCCGATTGATGTTCTCAAATTTAATGACCGACAGAGATACATTTGGGATTGCAGGACAGTAGGGGAGATTTTTAAAATTCGTTTTCCGACTAGATTAGAACATTTGTGTTTCACCGGTCTTACGTTAGGGTTAAGTTATGAAACATCGAAACTGAACAATCAAAAAAGTCTTTTTTTTAAATCTACTCTTACTTTAAGTAGACTAAAGTAACGAAACAGAAGTAAATCAATCTCAATCATACAGCATGAAAGCCTGCAAATATTTACAAATAAATAGATTATAATAGATTTTTTCTCAATTATCTTTCGATAAACTAAACTATCTGCTTTTAGTTCGCTCTTTCAGACCTTGCGATCTACATGAAAAATGGTGTTAAGGTCATCAAATTTCTTTGACCAACGGCTGACGAGCAGGGTGTGTTGTGGCCAGCAGAACGATCAAGAGTTGATATAAGTTTCTTAGTAAAAAGTAACAAATATCTCTTTCATTTTTCACGGCTGTAAGTTAGTATAATCTTTGTAATACCGTACAGTAATAACAAAGATCTGCTCCTTTTTTCACTCTTACCTCTCTTTCTCTATATATTTGTTGTTGTTGTTTTTTTTGGTCCTACTTTCATCACAAAAAATACTATCCGGTCAAACTTTACAAACTGTCTCTGTTCTTTATTGCATTTCCTCATTTTTTATTTCGCCTAGCGGCGTCGGCCTCCATTTAGTATTTAAAATGTCGCTCAGCCTCAGTTTTGCTACTCCTAAGACACGGTCTTTGCAGACAGAGGGCATTGATTTTATTGGTACCATTCATGACTCTTTGAGTGCCAGACTTAAGACTATAGCCCTAACTATCACAGGAACATGGGCACAAGAAAACTGACTCCTCTTTGAAGAGCTCTATGTAAGGCGGATAACTATAAATAGCTAACTAGTTAGTACGTCCGGTGAACAGAACATATGAAGTATGGATAAGATATATAGGCCTACTTTAAGCGGCCTTATCTTATCTTATAAAATACAGAGGTTTTTTGCACTTTTTAGTTCTGTAAAATCATATTAGTTTGGAAGTTGATTTTAATTTAGTTTGCATCAGCGATCTTCCAATATGGTCTAGTTTATCTGTTTATTTTCAAAATCTCTCCACCAAATGAATCATATCAATATGTTCTTACTTTTTTCTTTATTTTTCTTTATTTCATGCCGACATTTCTCCATATCACTTTCCATTCTTTGTTAATGTTACTGTATGGCCTTTTTTTTTAATAATGTAAATCGTATCTTCTATAGATAACAAAGATATTACTTTCTTTAGTATTTATAGGCTAAATAATTATAAACAGTGTGTGTATATGGGGGGGGTGTCCAAATTTGAAAATGAATGTCCGAAATGTTTTTAGATTAAATACTAAGCCAATGCCATGTTATCTTGTTCATTATATTCTTATGTAAATTAGAGACCATGTATTCCACACATTAGACTTGTATGTTTATTAAATACACTATCTCATGTTATGATGTCGAATGTCAAATGCAAGGGCCCCCGCTGCCCTCACATCCCTTGCTACGCCACTGATTCTAAATAGAGTTCTCTTTTTTTTTCTCTTTATTTCCATAAAATCTGTTTTTGCTTAGATTTATATTGATATTTCTGCGGGAAAAATTATTACACAATAATAGATTTGTGGTTGGGTGAGAATGTCTTGTATAAAGGCCATATCGCCTCATGCAACCTATTACCTTAATTTCAAAAACACTTTATAACAGATAGATCTACATTAAAATAAACGTTTTCTAAGTGGCAAACACAATTTGAAAGGACCAAATCTCCAAGTAGACTTTTGAGAAATGAAGCACCGTCGATTGTGTTACTGCATGCTCATCACATCCGGGTCATCTCGTACTAGAGAGTAAACAAACGCTCCCCTCTCCTTCTTCCATTCGCCACCGCTAGAATGAAGCAAACAATATCAGCTGACATCCCTTCTTCCAAATTAGGAAGGGACGTAAGTCAAGACGAGGCTGGCCTAGACACAGTTCTCGCGTGCGGGCGGGTAATTTCACTTGGCTCGCGTCTGCTGTGTGAGGGAAATCTCGTTACCCAGAACAAAACCAAACGCGATTCAACAGGTGATTGAAACATAACATACTTTAAAATATTTATTTTTTAACATGTTATCTATAATCCTCCAACTTTTTATAAATCTGATATTAAAGCAACGACACCAACACCATTTATACGTTTCAGTTGTTAAAAGAGATTTAATGTGATTTGATATAGAGTTACTATACATTCAAAAGTAGCTCTTCCATTCAACTAAAGATAAGAATAACATTGATGTTTATGCACAGTCTTTAAACATTTAAAACATATAAGAACATAGTCTCTTCGTGTTAATTGACAACATGAATTAAGTATAATAGGTGCAATAAGGCTCCAAATAGTGTGGATATTTTATTGATACATTTATATATATATATTACTATTTCGCCCCTTTTCCCCTTCATTTTGAGATTTTCACTACAAACAAAACAATGCTAAGGACATCACAGTTTCTAACTAAAAAAAATAGAATTGAGCTATAGCCTATAGTAGTATAGGCTATAAATGTAACACTAAATCAATGCGTAGCAGTTTATCTTTATATCAGCTCTCCTTTCTTACTGCTAGTTAATTGCCCATTTGTTTTTGTTTTTCTAATATTTCCTCTACTTTGAAATAATTCTGTGAAACGTATTGAAGATTCTGCAATTTGATCAAGAGCACAAAATGATCACAAAGGGGCCTAACTCTAAAAAAAAAAAAAAAACAGAGTATCATTATTGCCTTTATTTTGTACGCCGGATACACCTTAAAGCTATCTATTTATAGTTTTTTTCCCGCCATTACTGACACTCGGCAATAAAATGTTGATGTTGACATCATTGCTTGGCGCGGTTGCTGATTGGTAAAGCGTTTGGCGTCCGAACCAGAGGGTCCTGGGTTCGAATCCTGGTGAAGATTGGGATTTTTAATTTTGTGATCTTTAGGGCGTCTCTGAGTGAACCCAGCTCCAATAGAAACCTGACATTAGTTGGGAACTGAACAATTTCTATTAATTGTGGAATTTACCTTCTTGAGTCAAGTCGGGGGTCTCTTATTCTGGTCAATAAACATTCATGTTTTGTGTCGAGATCTGGATAAGTTATAATTGTTCAACTTAAACGTTCTGTTCAACTGTTAAAAACGATTTAAAAATTGTCTGTCCACTTACATGTTCTGTCTGTCACGTTTAGATAATAAAAAAGCGCCCTGTATTAATTTTTCTCAGAAAAGCTTTTCATTCTTTGAATGTGAGCCCCTTTTTATAAATTAAATATTCAAACTGTAAAAAGGGGGCCTCATTAAATCATTTGCATACAATTCAAGCAACAAAACATATCTCAGAAACAAAAAAACGAAAACAAAAAAAAGGCGCTAATCAACTCTGATTTCACCCCCATGTTTATATTGTTAAAAATGTAACTTGCTCTTTCACCTGCAACGCTTAAAAAAAAATAAATACAAGTCAACAACAGGGAGTAAAATTTGTAATAAAAGATAAAATAAAAAAAAGTCAATGGCACTAAATTGAAAGACAACTGTCGCCAACTAAATATCTCAAAGAGTAGCAGTTGGTTTTTAAATATGATTTTGTCTGCGCCAGTGTCACAGAGCGAAACTTAAATACTTGCACCATAGCGTTATTATTTTACTCACAGACCTATATAATATATATAGGTCTGTGGTTTTACTAAAAGAAGAGCTCAGAGACCGATTCTACGGCACTTTAAAAAAAGTGCGCGTATTAAAGCCTACATTAACAAAATACATATTAACATTTCCTGTATCCTGTAAACAACTTATCAACACTTTATATTTTCTGTACACCAGATACACAGCATTCTATTTACGTTTATCCGCTAAAGATTCTAATTTCAAAGAACAACGAAGCGCGTTTTTAATTGAATGAAGCTGCAATTACTTAGTCCAAGCAGCTAGTTATTAGAGAAACTTAACCTGACTCCTGGTATCAACAGACTGACTAATGATTAATCTTTGATTGTTTGCTTATATGTGGTGAGCTCTATAGAGGTAAACAGTGGTGCCAGGGAGGGATAAGGCGCACAACCCTCTTACTGTGTCTTAAAATTAATGTACTCACGTCCGGACACAAAGATATCTTATAGTGTTTATATATCGGGCTGGAGAAACTCCCACTTTGTTTCCCTCACCTTTCCGCCCCCTTTTCTCTCTCCTAGCATCCATTCGTACCCATGCACACATCTGTATATCGCAACAGAGTGGAAGAGGGGGGGGGGTGAAAAAAGGTGAGTGTGACCCATGCTTACCTTGAGAATTCTAGAAAACGTTCAGATGTGCCCTGTTTGGTGGGTGAGTGCTAACTACGTCATCGTTTTTCGCGTAGTGTGTGTGTGTGTGCACACATCCTCCCCCCCCTCTTCATCTCGTAGGGTTTATTACCAGTGTTATCACCGGCAGCGTTAAGCGACGGAGATCCTTCAGGATTCGGAGCTTCAGTGGGACACACTCCTTGGAAGTAATAGATTCTAATCACGTTCTTGAATTGATGTATTCTCTTTCCTCTGTTGGATTTATCCACTAAAACAAACTGTGCTTATGTGATTTTGTTTTTTTCTTCCTCTGCATCGGTTTGAGTTTCATTTTTTTGTGTGTGTTTTTAAAGATGTAGATATCGTTTTATTCATCTCTGAAATTTATGCGAGTGCTGCAATTTGTTATGAATGCTTTCTTTCACATGCTTATGACAATCAAATCATTCATTTTTTTAACGGCTTTTTAACTCTTTCTCTCCTAACCGACGATACGAACGTTGATTCCACCAGAATGTGGTAAATAATTACGGAGAGAAAGAGTTAAAATATTAATATGTTTCCCCTTTTTTTATTTTGTTCTTGTAGGTGCATTTAAAAAAAATATATAATTTGTTTTATTTTATTTTTTTTTCTATCGCTCAATGTCTAATGTTGCTTATTTTCTGTGTTTGTGATGGCGCCTTGAGTTGTGTGTTGCTTAACATGAAACAAAGCGCAATGAGTGTTTGCTTGTTGTCTTTCTTCATTTCCTTTTAGTGTGTGTCAAATACATTACTTGCCAGCCTGCCAGTCTTCAACAGTCTATTATATTTTACAAACTAACGGGTTGACATTTAGTAATATATGTGTGTTATACAGTATTTTAAACATTATACAGAAAAACCAGAGTTATTAAGGTACTCACTTTCTAAATAAGAAAAAAAAAGCATAATTAGCAGCATAACAATTGAAAAAAACAATAACGTATTCTTATGAATATTTATTACATGTGGTAGTAATATTTTTCGTCTTGGTAGAATCAAATCATATAATATAAATATAATAATCTAGTTCTACTTATCTTATTGCTATTATGATACAATAAAAATCTTCGATTTCGTCTATGCGTTTTTTCCCCTTGATTTTTTTTCCCCTAATTTTTTTTAAAGTACCAATAGTTCTTTTTTTTTAAAAAACTAATAATCATATCTAGAACCATAGGGTTCAAGCTATTTTGAGGCTACCCTGAAGATAGATTACTCCAGCAGTATTGCTACTGTTTGTATTATGTTTATACATTTATCTCACCCCGACGACGCATGTGTTCATAAATCTGATACCCTTCTTATTTGCACACAGTGCTATTACACTAAAGAGTCTTATTTACTTCTACTGTATGCTATTTCAACATAAACTTATTATTTCAACCAATATATCGTACACGTGTAGGCGAGTGAGTGTGTAGATATACAGGTCTACCTGTGCAGATATTTCTCGTCTAGAACACACACACACATACCTACACACGATCTTCTTCCACCGGTTGAAGCCAAGGCCGTTAACCCCCTTACCTTCTGGCATTAACACATCAGCTCTCTCCCCCATTTTTTTCCTCTTTCTAGCTGCTCACGTCCGCGTGTCTGTGTCTCAGGTAGAATTCGGCAAGGTAAGCACAAAGATCAGCGGCATACCTGTCTCCCCATTTACGAACTTAGCCTTAGTGCCAAAACCACCATCTTACCACATTTCTCACAAAGTACAAAATGTATTTTTAATGGAAGAGATTTATATTATGAGTGTAATCCCGAATTACCTTTTTTTTTTATTTGGCCAAAACGTTTCTCTTTAAGCCAAACCTGGGCTTGCGCTAATAGATTTCATTCCTAAAGGTAAATGTGTAGACGACGCCACTCTGTGTTACAATGTTCCACATTGGTTCTATCTCTCTGATTTGTTTTAGTTCTAGAAATCTAGTTCTTAAAATAGATCTATACTGTCCACGAAACTGATGTAAGTCTATTATTTCTTTTAATAGAATCAAATGATATAATGACATTAATAATAAATACGGGTTTACCAAAATAGGATATTATTGATATAAAAAATAATGATACGATATGATATGACAATCTTTGATTTAAGTTACCCACTATTTACGTCATGGTAATTTATCATTTATTATTTCTAACTAGTCGACCCGCGGCGTAGCATACGCCGCTATTTAGTGACGAGTGAATACTTCCTGAAAGACAGTTGTGCTAATGGGGTAGGTTTGGGGAAACATCTGCTTGTCACCATAAACGCCGCAAGAATTCGGGTAGGCAACGTATTGTCGAGCAGAGGTGTATGACTGTGCTTCCGTGAACAACAGACAAGGCGTCGGCATAGTTATCCCAATGTTCGCAAACAAATCTTACTGCCATCTTGCCAAGTTCGAGAGCAACAGTTTCGTTGATGACATTTTTTTTCCAGAAATATGCGACTGATAGAAATAAACAGTTACCTGATGTAAGAATTTCGACTTCATTGAAAGACCTGTTGACTCCACGAAATATATGTGAAGCGGTGGACATGGTTAGGAAACAAAGGGCAATACGAAGGGGCAAAATCAAAACAAAGCTACAGAAAATCATGCTATTATTTTAATGAGCACCATCAAAGCGCCACCTCGGGCGCGGTCCATGGGGGGCGATTCCCCCTTTTCACCATCCTCAAAGACCGTCTCTGTGCAAGCCTTGAAATACATATGACATGACACGCTTGTATGCTGTATTACGTTTTTGCTGAGTGTGCATATCTTAAAACCTAATTACAACCTTGCTATATTTAAAAAACACGGTATCCACTTAAAACTTGTGCATTATGTTCATTCCGTTTCTTTAATTGCTCTCTTCATGTCCTTGCTCGTGAGCACCTGTTGAGTGAGGCTGCCCCAAGCACTTTACATGAGTGTAGAAAACTGTGCCTCAAGATGTATTGTTGTTTTGCAGTGTTGGACCAAAAAAGTGTCTCCGTATTCATTACACTTTATGTCTCTGAACAATGTCACAGAAAGCGCTTTAAACAAGTACGAAAATTAATGAGGAATGCCGTATTTCCCGTAGATACCCAGCATCAGCTGTGATCTACACATTTTGTCACGTCCAGGGAAAGCATAACCGGTTAAGATTTTATTTTCGCCGTCTATGTCTATCCTCGGCAGCGAATTTTCTTTTATTCTCAAATGTGTATCCCGCGATCTTTATAAGTGACCTCCAACTGTCTCGTTTTGAAGCCGCATTCAACCAGGTGCTCTCTTCTATGTCAGCTAAGGCAAGTTGGCGCCTAAGCTGGTCTTTTAAAGCTCTGTTACGCCGACCACCTTATATCTCACAAAAAAAGACTGCTTTTGGTATACGTTCGTCCTCCATACGGGATACGTGCGCTGCCCAGCGTAATTGTCAGACCATAAGAAGTACTTCTATACTGTCCATACCGGCGTTCGCAAGGACATCGCTGTTTGTAGTGCGGTCTTGCCCCCGTATATAAAATCTTTCAAGTAGCCTTAGTTGTTTTCTGTATAATACCCATGTCTCAGTTCCATATAAAAGGGTTGAGAGAACCACTGCTTGGTAAACATTGATTTTTGGTAGGCAGTCGAAGCGATTTACTCCACTAAACCCTCACCTGGAGGCGACCAAAAGCACTACTGGCCCTGACGAGACGGTAATCAGCTTCCCTTGAAAGCGATGCGTCATTTGAAACTATGCTTCCTAGATATGTGAAGTGGTCTTCCCTCTTAAACACTAGTTTTTTGTTTGTATAACTATAATTAAACTATGGATACACAAAAAAATAAAACACGCATTTTGAAATTGGTTCAAGATTTCGTAAAAAAAAATGGTATTCTTTTTTGTATAGCCAGTATATAAAAACAAAAACAACAATAACAACTAAATATCATTTGTTTTTAAAGTAAGAAATTGTCTTCCTAGCAAGTCTATACATAAATTCAACTATGTTTTGTGATAAATATCTATTATACAATCCGCAAACTCTAGAGAAGTGTGTACAAAGTTTGTTACCTTTAATTAATTCTTAAAGCACACACACACACACACAAAGTTAATATTTTCAATGGGTTCAAACGCTAAGATGAAATGAAATACGGTCAAACTGCTAACGGAATTATTCACTTTCCTTATTCTAATTGATCCAATCTGGCAAATGTCGATAGCACGTTTCTTTTAAATTATTTATTCTGTACATACTCCAAAGATTACACCAGTCTTTTTTTTTTTTGTTTGTTTTGTTTTAAATTTCTTACTAATTAGTCAATGTAATTTTGTGTGTGTAGGCACACAAAAAAAAAGGAGTGAAAAAAAAAAGGAGTGAGCGAAGTTATTGAAAAGAAAATGAGAACATTTCATTGCACTGTGTGACTTAGTTGCTACTATATAATAGTGTTGAAAGATGCGCAGTAGCTGTAGTTATTCCCCCACACACACTTCCCAAGCCATAACATATAAACATGTTAGCGTCATAACCCCAAACGTATGATACAGTATGTATATTACTAGCTTTGATCTACGTCTGAGGTAGTCAGTTTATTTATTTATTCTTCTCTGATAGTCAAAGCTAAGATCTTTTGGGCCACGTATATTGCTTGGTATTGAATTCAGTTCAGCTGCGCTCTTTGGCGTACGGTGCTTAGGTCAGCATTTTACTAACGATGGTGCTCACATTGGGGGGGGGGTCTATTTTTTTTTCTTTAAAGTGTTTTTTTTTATGCATTATAGTTATGCATTAATCAAATTAATGAAATAAAAACGACATTGTAATGGTAAGGCCGCTTTAGTTTCTAGATTATCCCTAGAGTCCTAGAGGCTCTGCAGGAGATTATTTCAACAATTTCTATTGACGAAGACATTCCTATACGTCATCACTAATGCCACTATAGAAATGACGCCAGAAGTCAAATTTATTATATCGAGGTACCGTGACAGGCCCGCTACAAGATGTTTTGCTAAACACGTGAATGAATTTGAGGTTGATCTTACGATGACCAAGCCCATTATAAACTTGCATTCGCTACTGCCTTGAATGTCTCTCACACTAAACTATCGACTCTTTAATTACCTTTCTCGACCTACTCTCTTATTACTAGGAGAAATATGCTTTGTAGACTCCAGAAAAAATGAATTTCTGAATATCACAATATAATAAATTAGAAAAAAAAAAGTCTACTGCCTTTCTGTAGTACCTCCTACACACGAAGCTGACCCTTGAGACATTGCTCTACTTACACTAGTCCCAGACGTACAGGCAAAGGCTTTTATCAGATAATCTGCTCATCACCCCCCCCCCCATTTTGACTCCACGCGCGTACACACACACACACCCACCTGACCGCAAGGGTCAACCCTGATAAATAAAAACTTCGGTCTGCAACATTTCCCTCCCCCCCCCCTCCGGCCTCCTTGGTATCCGAAGAGGGGAAAGGGTGAAGCAGTGTCAAGAAATGTCTCAAGAATGTGTGAAGTGAGCAAATCTTTTTTAAAAACAATTCTTTTTGCTTCATACAGATTTGGTGAATTGCCAAATCATTTTTACATATATATTAGCCTACCTTGTTATTATTAAAGTTTTATATTATAGATAAAGATTGTTGATCTAAAGAAAGACAACAAAGACTTGAATTCAACGAATGCTTCACATAGTTTAACCTTCGCCTGTTTCAACCACTCAATGAAAATAGCCCGCTTGTGTTTTGAGATATATATATATATTTTTTTAACAAAGATGATGATTTCAAAGAGGAATTTAGTATTAAAAACAAGATGTGTATTGTTAATATATTTAGTGCTTTTGTGAAATGAGCAATTTTTTATTATTATTTATAAATCAGATTAAAATTTTATCGTGCGACTTGACCTTAATTTCAAATTACGACTTGTCATTGGTTTTTATTAAACATGCTGAATTTGAAATTAATTTTCGAAATAAATCTGTCGCTTCACAAGTTTTTACAGTTTGATTATTGTGTCAGGTCATCATTGTTTTCTTCTCTCTACGGCCTGTGTATTTAAACAAGGTTATATAGCCTGACTATATCACTGTATGACAGTCTGTCTGGTACAACTTTTGTACACGTTTGTTCTCCCACTTCCCATTCTCGAATCGAAACTTGAAACTTCACACAATTATTCTTTGTACCTAACAAAGCGTGTAGCCAAAAATAAATAAATAAATAAAATAACAATTAATAATTAATTATGTAGGTTGGTATCGAAAAGGGACTAAACCCTACATTGTTTATAGATATGGGTGTAAATGTGGAGTTCTACCACTTAAATATCTTTTAAAAGCATTTTTTTAAAATTCTGCTTGTGTTAAGATTGCGGGATATAATATATACAATCACGGAAAGGCACGTCATGGCCAACTGCGACTGATATTCAGGTTCCCCCCCCAAGGTACATTTCTGGTCTGGTACTCTTGACGTTGTGTACCTTGACACTCAGTGAGCACTGCATTACTCACGTGCCAACCGAAAAGGTATGATGGCACAATCGAAACGTGTTGGAAGGATCTATATTTAGACCTACACTCGCCTTGACATTTAAGGTCCCACATGCATTGGAAGCCTGTAGTCTGCATAAGTGCATCTCACATGTAAGCTCGCCTTTTGGTGCTACCGTGTGCATAGCTGGGCTATCAGGTAAATACGAAAAAATCTGTTGATGTATATAAAAAGAACTCGAGAATACAAAAGAATCGTAAACAATAAGAAACAAACAGAACACGCAGCCAGTAAACATTGAGGGCAATGTTCTTGTTTCTTTTGTGTTCGTGCCAAGGAAAGAATCGCTTTTCAACATCAGATCTTTGACTTGTCGACTGAGCATTATTAGAAACGATTGACTGAGACATAAGGCATCGTCTGTTACCCTCAACGCTTCGGTTAAATGTCTCTAAATCAGCCAAATGCTGATGTCTCCAAATCTTAATGTCAAGGCTGAAATCTTCTTATTTTAAAGCTAAGGCTGACATCTCCTAATCTTAATTAATGCTAATGTCATCAAATCTTAATGTCAAGGCTGATATCTCTTAATTTTAAGGCTGAGGCTGACATCTCCAAGTCTTAACGCTAAGGCTAATATCAAATCTAAATGCGAATGCTGATCTATTCTAATTCAACGCTAAGGCTGATATATGATAATCTGCTATCCACTTTGGCAGAGTATCTACTTGAAATACTAAATCTGAATCGGGCTATCACTCCACATCCTAGATACTCCCCAGTAGGAGGGTGCGGTGACAGTACCAAGAGTTGAACTAGAGCCGGAGGAGCGTAAACCCTGAAAGCGATAATAATAGCAATAATAATAACGAAGCTAGACGCTGGCAGGGCTTGAGAAGAAAAAAAAAATTATTTTTATAATAATAATATAAAAAATAATAAAACGCGCCATCTTGTGCAGCATTGAGCTCCTTCGTATCTTTCATGGTGACCTCTTCTCTTTATTGCCTCTCTTCATATCTACCCTCTGTCTCTCTATTCAGCACTCGTATTTACTTAGAGATCCTGTGACATAAATGATAATTGAACCTGTCCAGACTGACTGACGCAATATCCTGTTTATTTTTTTATTTTGGTGTGTTTTGTTGTTTTTTTTTTTTGCGTGATAATTTTGTCACCGCCATATGCACCACATTTAAATGTTATAATTAACCCAATCATAATGTCTGATAGACAATTTCCTTATAGGGACATAACCTACTTAACGTGATTCTGAAAATAAAGACAAAGGTAGACTCACGTACTTCACAAGACACAAAGACAAAAGTCAAAATATTTTCGAAATGATATTTTTTAAAGCCCCTCCCTAATTAACCAAATGCAGTCGAAGACATAGTAGTCAGCATGTAGGAGGCAAAGGAGCGGTAACTCTGTCATGACGCTATGCACAGCCTGGGGCTACTTATTTCCCCTTGCACATTCACCTTTTTAGAACACTTTGACCTCTTATTACCCCACTGCTTCAAGTCAACTTCGCCTGTCCTTGCGTGGCCTGAGCGGCCCTGACAATGCACCAAACAAACTCTAGCCATTTATTTTCCCCCAGACACCAAAATTTGTACTAAACAAACTACACTTTAAAATAAAGAAACGAAGCAGAGACTAAACTCACATGACCAAATTTACGCGTATACGTGTATATCAGAAGGCTACAGCCTTAGTTCTCAGAGTTTATCTCAATATAGATGTCACTAGGGGAGTCATTTTAAGTTTAAGTGATTGGTAAAAAAAAAAAAAACATTTTACATTTTATACAAATATGAAAATTGTAT
>JADKLZ010079170.1:0-30235 GCA_021533235.1 Biomphalaria straminea
AAGTTATTCAAGACATATGCATTGGTACATTGTTATAAATTAGTATTATGGATAATGGATTTGTAAAGTTATTCAAGACATAAGCCCGTTACTTGCATTGGTACGTTGTTATAAATTAGTATTATGGATAAAGGATTTGTAAAGTTATTCAAGACATATGCATTGGTACGTTGTTATAAATTAGTATGATGGATACTGGACAGATAAGGTTGAAGCCAGCTACTTACTGATGCATTTAGTTAACATGAATGTATATGTTCTGAACCTTTATTTGTCTTTATTTCTGCATGCTCGTATCTCTCTCTCTCTCTCTCTCTCTCTCTCTCTCTTTCTCTCTCCGTCTTCCTCTTTTCTTTCTGAGGTTTTTTTTTTTAATGGCAAGTAATACTTTTTGTACCCTGTGTCATAGAGCTTCAGTTCACATCCAGCTGTACTTACCTTGTCAGGGTAGGTGTCCTCATATCACTGCTAGGTCACGTTGCTCTTCAGTTATCACGAAGTCAAACGTAGGGAAAGTGTGACGCACATATTTATCGCCTGCACAACCTTTTTTTTCTTATAGGCAATGTCATGCACCATATTATAAAACAGTGTCAGTCTTCGACATCACCTATCCTTTTGTCTGTTGGAGCACCACACATTATCTGTCAACCACTGCCTTTTGGAAGGTCTTTGCGAACCATGAGGACCTAATGATTAGGCCATACAGTTTAGTTTTGCGGTTTTTTTTTATCACAGATGTCAGCGGGACATCGTTGATCCCAATTGCAATTGTGATCCTGTTACGAATTTCTTCATTTGTGGTGTGGTCTTTCTATGTGATACATTGGATCATTCTATAAAATCTCGATTCCATGGATAATATAAAATTTAAAAAAAAAAGATATGTAAAAGCAGAGTTTCAATCAAAAAAAAAATTCTTGGATCAAATTTATTTTTATATGTTAAGGATAATTGAGAGTTTCTGTCAGTGGCGTAGCCATGGATTTGGGGGCCCGGAGGGGGAGTGCTTGACCTCTTTAGGGGCCCTTGCATTTTGACATTCGACATCATGACATGACATAATTGCATAATATTTAATGTAAAAACTAATTTCGGACACTGTTGGGGACTTTGTTTTTAATGTTGTTTTCTTCATTCCCCGCCCCCCCCCTTTTTGAATGAGATACGCACGCAGTTGTCAAACCTTATTCCAAACACCGTGTGACGTTTTGGAGCGTGCTGAGTCCACTGCAATGTATTTACCCAACAGTTATAAAGTCTATTTCTGTAGGTTAAAGGTTTAAAAGTGGATGGGAGGGGTCCAGAGAATTGCCGGGCGTGGATGTATTAGAGACGCTCTTGTTACATAAGCACGTATGAATGAGAGGAGACGCATGTGTGTGTGTGTGGGGGGGGGAGACTCCTGTAGGACGTCTTTGTGTATGAGACAATAGTATGATTGTGTGAGTTTGTGGAGGAGTGTGTGTGTGTGTATATGACACACGCGCCAGTCAAAAAAGAGTGTGTATGTTTACATCCAAATGTAAGTGGGTGTGAGAGTTTATTTATGTAGCCTATAGGCGTGTCCTCTCCGTCCAGCCCTGTGTAAAATGGATTCCAGACATGGAAGTCTATATTTACAAGTAGATATCTAAATGCCGCACACTTCCTTGAGACTAGACTAGTCTGTAGATACTTAGATCTGTGAAATGGGATGGTGCGTACCATCCTGAAAAATGTGTGGTGTACAAGGACTACCGGGTCATCGTGACATGTGCTGGAGTGGAAAAAAAATCAAGATACTTACCATAAGAACAGAACTTCCTGTCAACTTCTACATTGTGTTTTAGAACAAAATAAAAACGGTGGGAGGGCGAGATTAGGAAAACACCGCGCACTTCTAAGGTGAATGTGCTTTTGCCGAGTTTACAAAATAGCAACTTTAAATAGTCTAAGCCAGGTAATTAAATAGACTTGGATTTATAAATGGAACAGTTAATAGTTATTTTTTTTAAATGGCATAGTGGCATAAACTGGTTGGCTGTTTGTAAAGGTATTCAATCTGAGTTTTGCTTGATGATACCCATTTCACTAAGGTCCACAAAAGACATTGGACAATACTTTAAGCAATACAAAAGCACTTTAAAATTAAAGTTTCAGTCATGCACCTTTAGTCAACTACTATAAGTTAAAAGTCAGTTTAATTATCTTTGACGGAAAAAAATATGGCAGTGCAAAAGCTGGCGTTAAAATAGCTTGGATTGTTTGATTGAGCGTGTGATTGACAGACAGACTCTACTACAAAATTGACTTTTTTCTTTTAAATAGTTTACATGTAAACACCTATAAACACACCCGCGCACCCTTATAACCATGCTCACACAGGTCAAGGAGAGGTAATACAAAAACAAATTAAACTCAAAACATAATATTCGTATGGAGGGAGGGGGCGTTCACCTCACCTTTCAATTTTATATATATTTTCTTTTATTTTCTTTTTGTACTTTCAAATCTCTCGAAGAGTGACGGCTGAATAATAACCATCTCGAGATGAAATGCTCTCACGCTGATATTGTTTTTGAATGGGAATTGCATTCTTTAAGGACACCAACTTTTCCATGATTTAGACTTCACAACTTTACTTTTACTTACTACATCAGAAATGAAGATTTTCCATCTTATTACAAACCTTCTGCGGGGCAGTCAGAGGAGGACTACGGGTTAGCTCGTGGGACCATTTATTCTATCTCTGCCCGCTGCCGTACCCCGTCGTCCTGCCGGAGGTTTGGACTTGGATGTAATAGTCTTCAAATCTGAAGAAACACCCGAAACATGTAAAACAACTAAACATGAAACAAACAACTCTACTGTGGGTTCGCCATTTAAAAAAAACAACTCATTCCGCTCATCTCTGTTCAACAAGAACATCAAAAAAACCTATCCAGTACTTTCAGTTCCAACGGACTCAATCCATAATGATGTCTTCAAGACTTGTATACAATCTACTTACTTTAAAGTGCACCCCCTAGTTTTCTAATGCACACACTTAGTTCAATTGCTTTACGTGGAAAGAACAGAACAGGTGAGACATCGTTATCGAAACTCTCCGTCGAGGTTCTCACGTTGTACCCTTGCCCAGCCTTTTCTTTGTATTATCTTAGGTTTACCCCTTTTATATAATTTACAACTAACTCAAAGGTGTTACCAAATCCAGTGGCGTAGCAATGTACACCTGCCTCCGCCCCTCTTTCCAATAAGACAAATTTAGCCTGTGACATAAAACATCGACAACTCTGTATGTATCGGCATATTTCCCAAGTAATAAACTCATTACTTCAGAGGCTTCAATTTTACACTCTCAAAGAAATTTCTCAAATGACTTATTTCATTACACATATTCTCCAATGATCGCTTTGGTACTGTCCACGCATATTAGAAGAACCATCATAGCATTGGCCTTGCATTGTATGCATAGAATATTGTAATTTTTTCATTACTTGGGGTATTTGTTCAGCCAATTCTGCATACTTCTGATTCACACACATACGAAAACCTATTAATGGTTTTATTGACGTACTGAGAAAGAAACAAACGTTATCACAAACACTTAGTGTGATTAGGGCTAGACACAATTACAATAAATATCATTTATGATATTTGAAGGTGCGATTGACCAAATCGTGAAACATAGTATTATCATTATTGTAGAAAGGAATTAATTTTCATTCTCTGCCAGGATCGAGCGTCATTAAAAGGAAACAAAATTGATTGGAGTCTTCTTAGAAGTGTCCACTTAGGAATCTTCATGTAATGTGGCAATTCTGCAGCAATACTGCCCTCCGACAGGAATTGTTTTTAGGGATGTTTGGGGTTTCGAATGTAATTGCGTGGTCAGTTATTACTTTTCTCTCGGTTGATATAAAAACAGTGTATATTGGTGTTATTATTGTATTAGAAACGAACGAGGTTCATTCTCTGGCAGTGTCACGGTCGTATTATTATTATGTTAGAAAAGAACGAGTGTTCATTCAGGGTCGAGTTTCGTTAAAGGGAGACTAAATTCATCGTATTCCCTTTATCAGTTTTCACTGAGGAATTTTCTGGTGATGTGGCAGGTCTGCAGCAGTACCGCCCTCTGACAGGCAACGAGTATGTTGCTAGGAATGCCCAGAGCCTTGAAGGTATCTGTGAGGTCAGTTGTTATTATCCCCTCGGTTAATATGACAATGGGGTATATTGTTATTTTAGATAACTTCCATACACGCTTAATCTCCAAGCCTAGGTTCACATACTTTCGCTGTTTTTCCAGCTCAGTTTTTCTTAAGTTATGAGATAGTCGTACGGCAATGTCAATCCTAATAGCGGCTTTTTCTTTTTTATGCTTTTTCTTTTTTATCTATTATTATTATGTTAGAAAAGAACGAGTGGTCATTCTCTGGCGCAGCCAGGGTCGAGTTTCGTTAAAGGGAAACAAAATTCATCGTAGTCCCTTTATCAGTTTCCACTGAGGAATTTTCTGGTGATGTGGCAGGTCTGCAGCAGTACCGCCCTCTGACAGGCAACGAGAATGTTCCTAGGAATGCCAAGGGCCTTGAAGGTATCTGTGAGGTCAGTTGTTATTATCCCCTCGGTTGATATAACAATGGGGTATATTGTTGTTTTAGCAAGCTTCCATAGACGCTTAATCTCCAAGCCTAGGTTCGCATATTTTCGTTATTTTTCTAACTCAGTTTTTCTTAAGTTGTGAGATAGTGGTACAGCAATGTCAATAATGGTAGCTGCTTTTTCCTTTTTATCGATGAGCAGCAGATCAGGGCGATTAAAATCTACTATTTTGTCGGTCAAAATAGGTCTATCCCAGTACAGCAGATAATCAGTAGACTCGAGAACCTCTTGTGGCGAGTATTTGTAATAAGGAGGAGTATCCTTCCCGATCAAATTGTGTGTCAAAGCCAAGTGCTGGTGTATTAGCTTTGCAACTTGGTTATGGCGACCTAGGTAGGCAGATTCCGATAGGGTTGAACATCCTGCCATTATGTGTTCAATTGACTCACCAACATTTCCACATTTTCGGCATTTGTCAACAATATTGAGTTTTAGGATATGTTTCTCGTAATTTTTTGTCCTAATTACTCTGTCCTGTATTGCTGTAACAAAGCCTTCAGTTTCAGGGTAGAGATGACCTGCTTTGAGCCATGCTAAGGAAGCAGTCTTGTCGATGTTGTCCTTATGTAATAAAGCTGGGAATTTTCCATGGAGTGTTTTTTTCTTCCCATTGACGAATCTCATGCCCTGCGTCGTCCAGACCGACATTAAGATCAACATTGCGTAGGTTCAGAGGCGTCGCATCGGAGTCGTATGTGCGTAAGAAGGAAACTAGTTCGTTTCTGGAGGCGTGCAGTTTTGATCGTATTATTATTATTATTAATATTATTATTATTGTTATCATTATGTTATCCACAAAATTAGCTTAACAGAAATGTGAGTATGTGCTGTAAGGCTTAAGTTTAGAGTTATCACTTTTATCACTTTTTGTTTCGCTTTTTTACATTTTAGTTTTTCCAATCACCTCGTTGGTTAGCGTGTCGTCTGCAGAAAGTAAAAAACTGCCACACATGTAACAAGGGAGCAGTATATGGGTATTGCGGAGGCGTGCAGTGATGGGGGGAACCACCAGGGTAACGCTGGGTAGGGTTGGAGGTTTGTAGAAGAGGATCTGGACAAATATAGACATATACCGGTTGTGAACGTCAACTGTGATATACACACTGACACACACACTTTCCCAGACTATCACACACACACACACGCACATACACGATGAGTGACCTGTTACTGTGGAATGAACATCAAACGTTTGGTCAACAGTTGAAATGGTAGAGAAGAGGAAAAAAGGGGGAGGGGGTCAAAATAGCTTCTGCCCAATGTTTGAGGTAACCATGTTTACAAAGTTAAAGGTTAAAGGTTAGATAAAAGATTAGAAAAGGAGTTACCATGACAACGAGTTCGTGAAACTCACACTTACATACATGGACCTTTTTTTTTCAATCAGACCCATAGTTGAACTCAATAGAGAATATGGAGTCCGTGTAAATAGTCTTTACTAGAACATATCTGGAGCTTAAAATTTAGCCTTTCTGGAGTAATCATCTCAATGGGTAGAGGGCATGTCCACAAAAGTGCTCGTCTTTTTTTTTAATAGCCCAGACAAGAACGTGAGCTTTATAAGATAACATACTGCCAAGTGTTGGAATCAGATATGAGGCGTCTCGAGGCTATGTTTTTCTAATTTAAACTGCGGACAGCGTCCAAGTTGCGTGTGTCGTTGATCGTAATTTTCCTGCATGAGTAACCAGTAATCTGAAGGTGTAAATGCTTCGTATCTCCCCCCCCCCAACACACACGCACACCACCCCGGCCTTTCCAAAGTTTTCATCCAATGTCAAGGCTACATGTCCGGTTGGCCACTACAAGACTAATCTCGTGTCCTATGTTTTATTATTTTATTGTGTAACTTACAGAATGGTAGGGAAAAATTACTACACGTCATTTCTCTATTTTTAAATAAAATCATTTTATTTAAAGCCTTAAAATATGCTGCCCAGCAGCCCAGGGCCTCGTCTTACTTAAATAAGGCACTGGGCGAGTACTCAGTAGCCTACTGTGGACTGTAGCAAAAGTGCTGACTCTGCTCTTATAAACTTTTTCTTAACCAGATAGACATTCTCTGATTTGAACTCATTCCTAAGCATAGTAAATCGAAAGCAATAACTAAAATGAATAAGACCAGCAGCATTTGTTTTGTATTTTTTTTGTCTTAATAAAAGGGTAAATGGACGAAGTAATTTAAGAGCAATAACTATAAAACTTTGAATCTCTATTGTTTTAGTGTTATTTTGTCTTTATTACTGTCTGGGGGCGCGGTGGTCGAATGGTTAAGCACCTGGCTTCCGAACCTGAGGTCCTGGGTTCGAATCCCGGTGAAGACTGGGATTTTGAATTTTGGGATTTTTAGGGTGCCCCAGAGTCTACCCAACTCTAATGGATACCTGACTTTAGTTGGGGAAAGTAAAGGCGGTTGGTCGTTGTGCTGGCCACATAACACCCTGCTCGTTAACCGTTGGCCAAAGAAACAGATGACCTTAACATCATCTCCCCCGTAGATCGATAGGTTAGAAGGGGACACTTTACTTTACTTTACTTATGGCTAAGTGTATTGGAATATTCAAAATCTCTTTAAAATTGCCGTAGAATGTTTATAAATTGAAAAAATGTGAGTGACTTAGCCAATCCGTCACCGGACTCTGTGATCAAAGAATATTACCATTTCAACAGGATTGTACAGAAATTCCACAGCAAGCAGTTTTATATTCTGTGTACTAACGTGTCTCAGTCGCACACTTTTTCAATGATTAACTCCCTTATCTTTAGAGGAGAAATCTAAACATGGGGTGATTATACACAGCGACAACATCACATGTGTACGAACGAGCAACACGTTGAATGAATAACGTATAGTTACAGTATAGTAGATTATAATTAGATGCAATACACTTTGAATATATTTGCACTTCGTCGAATGCTATTTCTAGCCAAGTAAAAGTAGGACTTATCTTATCATGTGTTTATATGTTAAATCTCTACGACGCAGTGAGTCAGAAAAGTTTGTATGTATTTAACTACAGCATGTTTGTCCATGGTATGCGCGGTTGTGTGTCCTTGTACATGTGTACGTAAGGTGGAAAGTTCTGGAACCAGGGCCGGCCTTAGCCATAGATAAATTAGGCAGCCACATAGCGCATCCAATTGGTAGGTGGCCTTGCAAATGATTCAAAACAATTTTATTAGCGAACAAATCATTGCTATTGTTGGAGTACACTAGGTTTTTAATAAATTGCCAATTTTTTTTTCGGTGTTTATTTTTTATTTTCTATTTCATTTGGGGCCACCTAATTTACTTCGCATAGGGCCTCCAATTATTCAAGTCCGGACCGACTGGAACTGTTAACAAAAGTAGCAGGAATAATAATAATAAACCCGGATCACTTGGTCACAATTCTCACAAAGAAAAGTAAAATTAAATTATATGCGTAAATAATATGCAAATTTTGAATCCATGTACTATTTCTTTAGTATACTTTCATTTCTTTTGGTATAGCAGGATGTGGTGTTAATATAACAAACCAATTTTTATTTTATTGCATTTACATAAGAATGGGTTTATTTTTTTAAATTTGAATATCTTTTATTCCAAAGCATGAAAAAAACTACACTTTTTCCTTACGTGTGTTATAAAACTAATGTCACACGCCTAGGCTGAAGTAACGGAGCAAAATGATCGGCTCGCGCCCTGCCCAAGCCACTTATAAGTTATAACATGCACTCCGCCCCAGGACTCTTCAAACCTCTTTCCTCTAAGAGCTATGGGGCGTCAACTTTTGTTTACTTGCGACCCATAGTTTTGTATTATGCTACGCTTACACGGTCATGGAATTGGATGCACAGAAGCCTAAGAAAGATTTTGAGGAATTATGTCCTTTTTTAATTTAGTCATCAAACTCTCTCTTTTCGACGCAGCACCATGCCAATATCTTAGAATGTGCAACAGACTTAATTTTTAAAGACACCTGGGGAAAAATATTCCTCTGTTATCACGCATGAATATTTTAATTACAGCCCGACTTAGCGACGTTCATAGCCAGCTAGAACCAGCTGGGCCTATATCAGCCATAAACACGAAATCTAAAACATATGTAATGTACTTAAATATGACCATGTGGTGACCACCATGTCGCTGCTGATCACTTCAAGGCGGCGACGTCAGAGATCACGTGTCTCACTCATTAAGTCTAAAACGATGTTTTTTTAAAATCTTTTGGACTCCATGTGTTAGGTCTGTGTAGAGTTAGTCCTGATAGCTGTCTATGACTCACTCAGCGGGTCTGGTTCCCATAGTGCTACAAAAAATACACGAGGGATTTATTATGTATTGTTCTAAGTTTGCTCTCAAGACACCCAGTTACATCGAAACTTCTAGAAACTCTGTTCACAACAAGTGGCATCCAGTCAGATCCAGTCACATCCAGTCACATCGAAACTTCTAGAAACTCTGTTCACAACAAGTGGCATCCAGTCAGATCCAGTCACATCCAGTCACATCGAAACTTCTAGAAACTCTGTTCACAACAAGTGGCACGAAGGGATTAATTGCTCCCGAGAACATGACTAATAGGTCCCAGAGGAGTTATTGAAAGTCTTTATTACTTGGAAGAGATCCTGACTAAATCAAGTGTAAGGACACTTAAAGGCGATAAATTGTGATGTCTTTTTGTACTGAACTGATGCATACAGAATGACTCGATTTATTCTATTGTCATATTCATTTTTTGTTTACAAAGCATATATCAACTCTGTCGGTCAGGTCAAAAGTTTGTACACGTTATTTCCTCCACACCCCATCTCGGGTCATTTAAAATTTAGCATAATTATTTCTTTTACCTGCCAACACAATATACAAAATTTAAAAAGTTAATTTTTAACTATTGGTGATTAATTAGGCTATTTTGTTTTGTATCTCTAACAAGGTAAAGAGATTTTACTCTATTGATAAAGTGGTATAAGTTGAATTAGTTTCCTTTATTGTTTGTAGTAAAAAAAAAAGTTTGTTAATAACTATAAAACCTATTTTCATAAGCAACTTCCTGTCACAGTGGTTGTCGTATTAGCTTGGGGAGGTTGAAGAAGCCTTAGTCCTCGACTTTAAATTTCGCTCATACGAAGAAGTATGCAAAGACTCAAGAGTAAGACGCTTTGGAGTTGGGTTTAATTGGGTTTTTCCTTACTGAAGCGACGGTACATTTAAAAGTTAGAACGGAAATAGATTAGAAAAGATTAACGGACAAAAGACGACAAGGAGACCGCTTTTAACAAATAGATACGACGTCGACTCTACCCTTATTCTCTAGACTATATTGTATTATTTAAAAGGCGGTATTACTTCACTCTATGCTGTTTTGTCCTGTTGGAGATTGGTATTTAGATCTGCGAAAAAAATCTACATAAAATCTACACTCAACTAGACTAACAACCACCCAACACTATTATGCCCTTCTGAAGAAGTTTTAAGACATCGTATCACGACTTTATGAATCCTTATTATTTATTTATCTTTTGTTGAAACCTTCACTTTGACGACTACATGTTAATCACTTGAGTCAGTTACCGTGAAATTAATTTCTAACTCCTTTTCATTGCCTTACCCCTTGGTATGTGTGTGAGGGGGGTGGGAGCTTACTGGTAATTTTTTTGCACGTAGATCACCATGGAATCTTCATCAGCAGTACTGTCTCAAAGCCACATATGCGTTGTAAGCTTGTAATTCTACCTGACAACAGCTTACAGTGATTCATATATAACACCAATCTCCATCATTTCTGCTTTGTTCGTAGCAAAACAAAAAGAAAACAAAAATAACAGAGTTGCTTCGATATCAATCTTTAGCACTAATCACTTTTTAAGAGAAGTTTGATAGCTAAAGTAACTACCTTACTGGACCAGAATTTACTGCTATTTTAATATACATTCTTTTTTTTTTGGACGGGAATGTATACCTCATAGGGTAATTACGGAACTAATTGAGAGCACTTAAAGAAACATTTCTGTGTCATCAGACAGCAACTCTATAGGAGGGAAAATAATCTCTTGATTCTGATCTATCTCATATATAACACTAACAATTCCAAGAGTAATTGGCTGCATAAAAAATGAATTTTATAAGAGGTGAGGTTTTGAGGGTTTTCTAGGAAAAGAAAGTATATTTCTAATAAAGATTGGCACAGAATGTTGTTCAATAATATATTGTTATATAGATAATTCTAAGCTTTACATACTGTCTGCAGTAAAACAATATCTCCTGCCGTACTTAGCTTAATGAAAGTGCAATAACAAAAAGCTATAAGACCTTACTCATAAAAAATATATATACATAAATATAAAATATTAGCAGTTAACGTAAGTCTCAATAAACCAACAAGGAACTACTTTGACTATTAGATCAACGCTTCACAGTTTCACGCTATATAAATCAGAAACTGTCTGTGACCAGATGAGCTGACTTGGCAGATATTTCAATATTATTTAGCCTGCTTGGAACCACAACTCATTGTGAAGTAACACTCATCATTACAGACACTAGCAAGGCAAACATAACAGTTTGACAAGGCTGCCAAGACTGCACTTGCAGAAGCCAATAACGTTTGGTCAGGCTCTCGATTTGTCTTGCATAAACCGACACCATTCGTTATATTAGGCCTCTACACTGACATGCAACGTCACAAACTATGGACAGTTTAGACAGACCAGTTACACGGCAACGAGCTATTGGTCTAAACTGCACACACGTTGTGACGTTGTAGGTCAGTGTTCATACTGTTCATACCTTCATTAACGATTGGTCGTGCATAAACCGTTAAACGTCTTGAAGAATTATATATAAATATATATATAAAAATAAATATATATACATAGAGAGATACAATGAGGCTGCCAACGTTGCGTATTTCCTACAGACAGTTGAGAACTTAAATTCGTCTGTAGAAACGCCGCCATGTGCTATTTACTCTAAGCCACGTTTTCTTGCCATCCAGTAGGATTGAATTGAAGGTGTCTGAAGAGGAGCCAAAAATATCAGTACGCATTCGGAAGACAGGTTTGATGTTAAATTACATTATCTTCAGAGAAAAAAAGCCATGATTTTTTTTTTTGTTTGTTGAAGTCTGACAGTAATATTGTGCATGCATCCTTTGAGATAGATACTGGCTTTCAGTACAAGTAAACACCTCTTGATAATGTGATAGGAAGTAAGTACAGATGTGATTGTCTGCTGAGTACTGTATCATTTGGGTCTTGATTATTTTAAAATGTCTGCTGTATATGTTTAACTTTCAAAATAAGCATTATGAAAACATTTTTATTCGCACAAGACAATGATACACAAACTTTGTCAGCCTGCTAGTGGTGTGGTTGGGGCGTGTTCATAAAATTGTCAACATTCTATGATCTATCACTGACCGCATCACCCACCGTCCAAAGGCAATGCAGATCCATTATGTAATGTCGGCATAAGTATCAGGAAGGGGGGGAATAATACTGTGCTACGGGCTGATTATGGTCCGTGGGTCGTATTTCAGATCACTGTTGAAGACCAACGTAGGCTGTCACCTGACATACGAAGTGCTCCTTGCAACCGATTCACTAACGTACTAACAGTACTTATCTTATTTGTTACAGACGTTACTTCAAAAAAGAAGATGATTACGTCCTGCGCGTCATGCATTTAGTCATGCATATTAACCAATGACCTAAACTCTGCCAAGTCACTGGTTTTCCTGGCTAGCTCAGGCAAACCATTCCATTCTCTAATAGCACTAGGGAAGAAGGAGCTTAAATTTGTCCTAGCATATGGAACGAGGAATATGCCTTTATCTTTGTGTCTTTCTGAGTATTTTATTAAATATTGTTTTTGAATTTGGAGATTATGGTTCATGTGTTTTATGTATAACTGCTACTGTACTTTTAAGTCTTATAACTTTTAAGTTACATAAGACAGTCATGCAAAATGGCCTTTCAATGTTGATGTGATAAGACAGTCATGCAAGATGGCCTTTCCAAGACGGCCAATCAGAAATACTTGTGATACAGAAATTAATCTACACTGATAGATCTACTAGCGAAACAAACGAGAAAACGAGTTCTTTAAATATTAAAAGACTAGTCGACCGGCGGCGTAACATACGCCGCTATTTGGCAGGGCCTGGTAAAAACAATACACACATAAATATAGTCAAGTGTATAGAATGTATAAAGAGAAAAATTACTTTTTTACGTGAGGTAGAAATAAAAAAAGAGTGATCTTTCTTGATCACAACGGTCCGGCATTGCTAGTTTGTGACGGGTGAATTGTTCTTTCCCCCCCCCCCCCTAGTTTTTTTTTTCATGGGATAACTCCGCAGAAATAAGAGAGTGATCTTTCCTTTACTTTTTGCTCGTCTAAACTCTTGAGGGAAGAAGAGAATTATATATAGATTTTATTTGCGGAGGATAACTCTAAAGAGGAACTAGCTCTTTATTGTATCCTGCATATAGAACATAGAAAGTGTTGATAGTATATGTTTAAAGAGTTCATATTTGTTTCCCTTTTCAGCGCTAAATTATGTCTGGAAATCAAAATTATTTAGTTATGTGATATAAAAAAAAGGGTTGTATTTTTGTGTTTGTTTATGTTTTACTTTAAATCTTCGTTTTGAAAACCAATGATATTCAGATGTTGTTGTTGAACGTATTTATGTTGTACTGCACACTCTAAATACATATATTTACACACAAAAAATATAAAACCTGTACGTAATGTATAACCGCAATTCGAGTTATAAATAAAATCACCAATAATATTTATTATATTTAGTGGAAATAAATATTTGATTGTTTTGTTTATTTATGTGTGCTTTGATTCTACATACTGAGCAATGCAGTTTTTGTTTTGTTGGGATGGTTGTTTGGTTAGACAAAGAGTGAAGAGTAAAAGTTGCTCATGATTGCAGTTGACAGGTGAATAGAGAAGAAGAGACAGAGAGAGAGAGAGAGAGAGAGAGAGAGAGAGAGCAAGAGAGGGATAGAGAGATAGAAAGACGAAAAAATCCTTTACTTCATTTAGAACCTCTTCAGATAATAAAAAAAAAGTGGTTTGAAATAGAATTAGGAGAAACGTGTTAAGGGTGTGGGGAGGGAGAAGGGGGGAGGAAGAGTTAGACTAAAACAAAAAAAAAAGTAATAAGCCAATACAGGTGTGCCAATACAGGTGCTCCAACCTGGCGCCTTGCTCACTCTCAAGAGAAAAGAAAACGTTTACCTTATGTTCCCGTAAAGGTAATTTAAGTTCCTATCTGTTATTGTTTTTTTTTTTTTCAAAAACATTTAGTAAATTATAACCACCATGTCTAAGTTTCTGTTGCACGTAGGGTCTCTGTTATAGGAATTATGTCAGTGATATGTCAAACTCTACGTTTTTTTTTTTCTACATTAATAGTTTTCAGCTTGCATCGTATTCTCGTGAACAAAAACAACATGACAGCTTATTAGGTTTTACATTCATAGACTTTTTTTTTATTTTCTGTATTGAAGATTTTCATTCCTGACGAAAAAAAAAAGTATAAATAGACAGTTTTTGGTATATCCGGTGTGTAAGAAATAAAGGAAGTGTTGATATTTTTTTTTTAATTAGATGATAATGTTTGTGCACTTTAGCATTGCGGAATCAAAGCGAGACCATAGCAGGCCTCAACACTGACTTTCAACGTCATTACCTGGGGACAGTTTAAACCAATAGCTCGTTGCCATGTCGTACAGAAGAGTGACGTGGCAACAAGCTATTGGTCCAAACCGCCCACGGGTTGTCACGATGTAGGTCAGTGCTCAGGCCTTCTATAACGATTGGTCTCGATTTGAGAGCTTGTGTTTGTAGCACAAACTAATTTTAATCTGGATCAGTGGCGTAGCGTAGGGGGGGGGAGGGAGGGGGCGATTTTGAAAATCCCCCCGGGCCCCCACTTATGGGGGCCCCCAAACGGGTGTCCAAAATTTGTTTGTAAATATATAAATTAATATATTTGATTGACAAATAGTGTCAAGTACCAGTACGTTTTAAAATATTTTTCCGAAAGAGAAAAGTTAAAGTTAGTTTTACATTTTAAAATGCAAATCTTCAATAGATTTGTTGCCGATTTATTTTACTTTCAAAAGAGATCAAACGTGCTTGCAGCAAAAACTTAGAATATTACTCTCTTTGTTGCCACGAACAGGGGCGTCCTTAGCAGTGCGCGGGACCTTGTGCGTGTGTCATGTGCGGGGCCCCGTAAGGATAAACTATATATACCGTACCACATCACGCTAACCTGCTAATCCGTCTCTAACGCTGTAACAATAACAAGACAGTATGTTTGCCTTAACGCCGTGGGCCTTCCTTTTTGTTACAAAACATAGAACATTGCGTAGCCTTTGTTGGCTTACTACTGGCCGCGCTAAGTGATATAGCCTATATACTGTATTGTAATTGTTCTGCATAAAGAAAATTCTTTCAACTTTAAAAAAAAGTTTAAAAATTACTCCCATGGCCATAGCCTATTGGGAAAAAAAACAAATAGACGGAAGCAACCAATCCATATATTTTATTTCGTATGCAAAACATCGACATCTAATCGGATTGTATTAGGAAAATATGTGGTGATCATGTTTGTGACAATAAAATCTCCGATCGCGGGGCCCCCCTCCTGCTCCACTTGCCAATCCCTAAGGACGCTACTGGCCACGAATAAAACTGTATGATATACAGCGTATTCTTAATAATTATTATTCTTAATAAGGCTAGAATTGTCCATTATTCGGGTTGACCAGGGTGGGGCTACAAAACAGCGTGATGCATTGGTTAAACTTATCATAACGCAGCCACAATGAGTGGCCGTCTGTTTGTCTAGCGAATACGTCTTTTAGGCATAAATCCAAAAGCAATATTGAATTGTTCAACTTTTTTTTCCAAATTAACCACAGAGATCCTTCCTTTTCAAGTTATTATCACATCCTTCCTACTAAAGTTCTTAAACTGATATCTACTAGCCTATGAACTTTAACAATTCGACCACTTCTGGTTGTCTTGACTGGCACAACAGGTTCTCTAGACGTTGGTCTATAACTGTCTGTTTCGTTTATTCTAACAGTTTACTGTTCTTTGCCTTCATCGGTATCATAGTACCCAAAGATATCGTGATCGAAACCCTTGTTCAAAAAGCGTTGATTTCTTCTGTATGTTTTCCCATCGTTTGTTTATGATGTAAGATCTGGGTGAGGAATGTTTTTTTTAATGACAACTACTTTCTACCATGTTTGTTCTAGACGAACTCTCATTTTCTCTCTGACAGAGTAATCTTTAGGTAGTCTTGCTTTTTCATCGTATTTCACTTTGCTTTTCATCTGTCGTTCGTTGAGTAATGTCGCATTTTCATTACCCATGGTTTCAATAGTTTTGGATCAGTTGGATTAATGTCCCTGAGTCTTCTACTCATCATCAGCTGTGATGCTTATCAGAGTATTTCTATACTCGAGCATCCTTTCAGCTACATGACGAGAAACGGACGAAACTGATCACCCAATCCAACGAAAAAGCAAAAAAAGGTAGTGAATACTATGGATTCCCAGTAATCAAAACAACCAGAAGAAAGAAAAGACTTTATGGGAAGTTGAGTTCTAATGTAGGACTGTCAATTGAACTGCAATTCAAACGTGTTGCGACAGAAGTGCTGGAAAGATTTCAAATGGGGATGAAGGACAGATTACAAAGGCTGGAAAAAACGGATACCTTTGGGTTTCTTCTTGAACCAAGACACCTGTTGGATGATGACACGCTTATGACAAACTGTGTTACTTTTTCCTGTTTGTATGATGAAATAAATGGCAAATCGCTTGTTCAATGAAGTCATTGATGTACGAGCAGTTTTGATCAACAAACCAGTAATACGATCCACAATAGACATATTGCGGAAACGGGCTTCATATGGTAATAACGTGTGCTCAAACCTTGCAACCTCCTCCGAATACCGCAAACTCAGGCCACTTCCATTGCGTCATTCTCAAAGCTTAAGTTCATCAAAAACTATCACAGGAGCACAATGACGCAAGAAAGGCTTATCATGGCTTTAATGTCAGTGAAGTCACAAATACTAGAAAGTATCGATGTAGATAATGCTATGGATGTCTTTGCTGCACAGAATGCACGACGTGAAGAGATATGAATTGAGATTTGTCACGTGTGTATTATTTAGCTAATAAACAACGATATTATTTATTAAAAGAGTCTTAATGATAATTTTTTGGTTAAATTTACTGATATACTGAACTAATTTAATCTTGGGCTTATATATTTTTTGCGTACATTATGTCATGTCATATGTCGAATGCCACAATGCAAGGGGCCCCCAAAGAGGTCGATCCCCCCCGGGCCCCCGAACCCCTAGCTACGCCCCTGATCTGGATAGTAGCATCCCACTTTCACTCGATGACTTAAAACGTATGTCAAAACATATGGACAAATAACCAGCTGTAAAGAAGGAGATTTAATACGAAGATCAACTGCCAATTAAAATTAAAGCTCAATCCTTTTTTTTTATTTAATTGGTAACAGTGACGTTCAGTTTAGCATCCTTTGACATTTATATGTCATTGCAAAAAATCTCCTATGCTGCAAAAGTAAACAAAACAACCAAAAAAAAAAAAAACACATATCACAAGAGCTGCATGGATATCTGACTTCATATCTGAATTTATAATCAACTTTTAGTCTAAAATTAAAATGCAATGGTTATTATGTAAAGTGCATAGCAAAGTTTACCAAACGAACATTACACAATCACAAGCGAGCACATCAAATCGCTTTCTATAAATCTGGTGTGTTAAGGCCACCCAGGGGTCACGAAGGTCACGATTGTGCTGATTTGGTCGTGCTGTGCCAACTATACATTTTCCTGGGTCACCCGATTGATGTTCTCAAATTTAATGACCGACAGAGATACATTTGGGATTGCAGGACAGTAGGGGAGATTTTTAAAATTCGTTTTCCGACTAGATTAGAACATTTGTGTTTCACCGGTCTTACGTTAGGGTTAAGTTATGAAACATCGAAACTGAACAATCAAAAAAGTCTTTTTTTTAAATCTACTCTTACTTTAAGTAGACTAAAGTAACGAAACAGAAGTAAATCAATCTCAATCATACAGCATGAAAGCCTGCAAATATTTACAAATAAATAGATTATAATAGATTTTTTCTCAATTATCTTTCGATAAACTAAACTATCTGCTTTTAGTTCGCTCTTTCAGACCTTGCGATCTACATGAAAAATGGTGTTAAGGTCATCAAATTTCTTTGACCAACGGCTGACGAGCAGGGTGTGTTGTGGCCAGCAGAACGATCAAGAGTTGATATAAGTTTCTTAGTAAAAAGTAACAAATATCTCTTTCATTTTTCACGGCTGTAAGTTAGTATAATCTTTGTAATACCGTACAGTAATAACAAAGATCTGCTCCTTTTTTCACTCTTACCTCTCTTTCTCTATATATTTGTTGTTGTTGTTTTTTTTGGTCCTACTTTCATCACAAAAAATACTATCCGGTCAAACTTTACAAACTGTCTCTGTTCTTTATTGCATTTCCTCATTTTTTATTTCGCCTAGCGGCGTCGGCCTCCATTTAGTATTTAAAATGTCGCTCAGCCTCAGTTTTGCTACTCCTAAGACACGGTCTTTGCAGACAGAGGGCATTGATTTTATTGGTACCATTCATGACTCTTTGAGTGCCAGACTTAAGACTATAGCCCTAACTATCACAGGAACATGGGCACAAGAAAACTGACTCCTCTTTGAAGAGCTCTATGTAAGGCGGATAACTATAAATAGCTAACTAGTTAGTACGTCCGGTGAACAGAACATATGAAGTATGGATAAGATATATAGGCCTACTTTAAGCGGCCTTATCTTATCTTATAAAATACAGAGGTTTTTTGCACTTTTTAGTTCTGTAAAATCATATTAGTTTGGAAGTTGATTTTAATTTAGTTTGCATCAGCGATCTTCCAATATGGTCTAGTTTATCTGTTTATTTTCAAAATCTCTCCACCAAATGAATCATATCAATATGTTCTTACTTTTTTCTTTATTTTTCTTTATTTCATGCCGACATTTCTCCATATCACTTTCCATTCTTTGTTAATGTTACTGTATGGCCTTTTTTTTTAATAATGTAAATCGTATCTTCTATAGATAACAAAGATATTACTTTCTTTAGTATTTATAGGCTAAATAATTATAAACAGTGTGTGTATATGGGGGGGGTGTCCAAATTTGAAAATGAATGTCCGAAATGTTTTTAGATTAAATACTAAGCCAATGCCATGTTATCTTGTTCATTATATTCTTATGTAAATTAGAGACCATGTATTCCACACATTAGACTTGTATGTTTATTAAATACACTATCTCATGTTATGATGTCGAATGTCAAATGCAAGGGCCCCCGCTGCCCTCACATCCCTTGCTACGCCACTGATTCTAAATAGAGTTCTCTTTTTTTTTCTCTTTATTTCCATAAAATCTGTTTTTGCTTAGATTTATATTGATATTTCTGCGGGAAAAATTATTACACAATAATAGATTTGTGGTTGGGTGAGAATGTCTTGTATAAAGGCCATATCGCCTCATGCAACCTATTACCTTAATTTCAAAAACACTTTATAACAGATAGATCTACATTAAAATAAACGTTTTCTAAGTGGCAAACACAATTTGAAAGGACCAAATCTCCAAGTAGACTTTTGAGAAATGAAGCACCGTCGATTGTGTTACTGCATGCTCATCACATCCGGGTCATCTCGTACTAGAGAGTAAACAAACGCTCCCCTCTCCTTCTTCCATTCGCCACCGCTAGAATGAAGCAAACAATATCAGCTGACATCCCTTCTTCCAAATTAGGAAGGGACGTAAGTCAAGACGAGGCTGGCCTAGACACAGTTCTCGCGTGCGGGCGGGTAATTTCACTTGGCTCGCGTCTGCTGTGTGAGGGAAATCTCGTTACCCAGAACAAAACCAAACGCGATTCAACAGGTGATTGAAACATAACATACTTTAAAATATTTATTTTTTAACATGTTATCTATAATCCTCCAACTTTTTATAAATCTGATATTAAAGCAACGACACCAACACCATTTATACGTTTCAGTTGTTAAAAGAGATTTAATGTGATTTGATATAGAGTTACTATACATTCAAAAGTAGCTCTTCCATTCAACTAAAGATAAGAATAACATTGATGTTTATGCACAGTCTTTAAACATTTAAAACATATAAGAACATAGTCTCTTCGTGTTAATTGACAACATGAATTAAGTATAATAGGTGCAATAAGGCTCCAAATAGTGTGGATATTTTATTGATACATTTATATATATATATTACTATTTCGCCCCTTTTCCCCTTCATTTTGAGATTTTCACTACAAACAAAACAATGCTAAGGACATCACAGTTTCTAACTAAAAAAAATAGAATTGAGCTATAGCCTATAGTAGTATAGGCTATAAATGTAACACTAAATCAATGCGTAGCAGTTTATCTTTATATCAGCTCTCCTTTCTTACTGCTAGTTAATTGCCCATTTGTTTTTGTTTTTCTAATATTTCCTCTACTTTGAAATAATTCTGTGAAACGTATTGAAGATTCTGCAATTTGATCAAGAGCACAAAATGATCACAAAGGGGCCTAACTCTAAAAAAAAAAAAAAACAGAGTATCATTATTGCCTTTATTTTGTACGCCGGATACACCTTAAAGCTATCTATTTATAGTTTTTTTCCCGCCATTACTGACACTCGGCAATAAAATGTTGATGTTGACATCATTGCTTGGCGCGGTTGCTGATTGGTAAAGCGTTTGGCGTCCGAACCAGAGGGTCCTGGGTTCGAATCCTGGTGAAGATTGGGATTTTTAATTTTGTGATCTTTAGGGCGTCTCTGAGTGAACCCAGCTCCAATAGAAACCTGACATTAGTTGGGAACTGAACAATTTCTATTAATTGTGGAATTTACCTTCTTGAGTCAAGTCGGGGGTCTCTTATTCTGGTCAATAAACATTCATGTTTTGTGTCGAGATCTGGATAAGTTATAATTGTTCAACTTAAACGTTCTGTTCAACTGTTAAAAACGATTTAAAAATTGTCTGTCCACTTACATGTTCTGTCTGTCACGTTTAGATAATAAAAAAGCGCCCTGTATTAATTTTTCTCAGAAAAGCTTTTCATTCTTTGAATGTGAGCCCCTTTTTATAAATTAAATATTCAAACTGTAAAAAGGGGGCCTCATTAAATCATTTGCATACAATTCAAGCAACAAAACATATCTCAGAAACAAAAAAACGAAAACAAAAAAAAGGCGCTAATCAACTCTGATTTCACCCCCATGTTTATATTGTTAAAAATGTAACTTGCTCTTTCACCTGCAACGCTTAAAAAAAAATAAATACAAGTCAACAACAGGGAGTAAAATTTGTAATAAAAGATAAAATAAAAAAAAGTCAATGGCACTAAATTGAAAGACAACTGTCGCCAACTAAATATCTCAAAGAGTAGCAGTTGGTTTTTAAATATGATTTTGTCTGCGCCAGTGTCACAGAGCGAAACTTAAATACTTGCACCATAGCGTTATTATTTTACTCACAGACCTATATAATATATATAGGTCTGTGGTTTTACTAAAAGAAGAGCTCAGAGACCGATTCTACGGCACTTTAAAAAAAGTGCGCGTATTAAAGCCTACATTAACAAAATACATATTAACATTTCCTGTATCCTGTAAACAACTTATCAACACTTTATATTTTCTGTACACCAGATACACAGCATTCTATTTACGTTTATCCGCTAAAGATTCTAATTTCAAAGAACAACGAAGCGCGTTTTTAATTGAATGAAGCTGCAATTACTTAGTCCAAGCAGCTAGTTATTAGAGAAACTTAACCTGACTCCTGGTATCAACAGACTGACTAATGATTAATCTTTGATTGTTTGCTTATATGTGGTGAGCTCTATAGAGGTAAACAGTGGTGCCAGGGAGGGATAAGGCGCACAACCCTCTTACTGTGTCTTAAAATTAATGTACTCACGTCCGGACACAAAGATATCTTATAGTGTTTATATATCGGGCTGGAGAAACTCCCACTTTGTTTCCCTCACCTTTCCGCCCCCTTTTCTCTCTCCTAGCATCCATTCGTACCCATGCACACATCTGTATATCGCAACAGAGTGGAAGAGGGGGGGGGTGAAAAAAGGTGAGTGTGACCCATGCTTACCTTGAGAATTCTAGAAAACGTTCAGATGTGCCCTGTTTGGTGGGTGAGTGCTAACTACGTCATCGTTTTTCGCGTAGTGTGTGTGTGTGTGCACACATCCTCCCCCCCTCTTCATCTCGTAGGGTTTATTACCAGTGTTATCACCGGCAGCGTTAAGCGACGGAGATCCTTCAGGATTCGGAGCTTCAGTGGGACACACTCCTTGGAAGTAATAGATTCTAATCACGTTCTTGAATTGATGTATTCTCTTTCCTCTGTTGGATTTATCCACTAAAACAAACTGTGCTTATGTGATTTTGTTTTTTTCTTCCTCTGCATCGGTTTGAGTTTCATTTTTTTGTGTGTGTTTTTAAAGATGTAGATATCGTTTTATTCATCTCTGAAATTTATGCGAGTGCTGCAATTTGTTATGAATGCTTTCTTTCACATGCTTATGACAATCAAATCATTCATTTTTTTAACGGCTTTTTAACTCTTTCTCTCCGTAATTATTTACCACATTCTGGTGGAATCAACGTTCGTATCGTCGGTTAGGAGAGAAAGAGTTAAAATATTAATATGTTTCCCCTTTTTTTATTTTGTTCTTGTAGGTGCATTTAAAAAAAATATATAATTTGTTTTATTTTATTTTTTTTTCTATCGCTCAATGTCTAATGTTGCTTATTTTCTGTGTTTGTGATGGCGCCTTGAGTTGTGTGTTGCTTAACATGAAACAAAGCGCAATGAGTGTTTGCTTGTTGTCTTTCTTCATTTCCTTTTAGTGTGTGTCAAATACATTACTTGCCAGCCTGCCAGTCTTCAACAGTCTATTATATTTTACAAACTAACGGGTTGACATTTAGTAATATATGTGTGTTATACAGTATTTTAAACATTATACAGAAAAACCAGAGTTATTAAGGTACTCACTTTCTAAATAAGAAAAAAAAGCATAATTAGCAGCATAACAATTGAAAAAAACAATAACGTATTCTTATGAATATTTATTACATGTGGTAGTAATATTTTTCGTCTTGGTAGAATCAAATCATATAATATAAATATAATAATCTAGTTCTACTTATCTTATTGCTATTATGATACAATAAAAATCTTCGATTTCGTCTATGCGTTTTTTCCCCTTGATTTTTTTTCCCCTAATTTTTTTTAAAGTACCAATAGTTCTTTTTTTTTAAAAAACTAATAATCATATCTAGAACCATAGGGTTCAAGCTATTTTGAGGCTACCCTGAAGATAGATTACTCCAGCAGTATTGCTACTGTTTGTATTATGTTTATACATTTATCTCACCCCGACGACGCATGTGTTCATAAATCTGATACCCTTCTTATTTGCACACAGTGCTATTACACTAAAGAGTCTTATTTACTTCTACTGTATGCTATTTCAACATAAACTTATTATTTCAACCAATATATCGTACACGTGTAGGCGAGTGAGTGTGTAGATATACAGGTCTACCTGTGCAGATATTTCTCGTCTAGAACACACACACACATACCTACACACGATCTTCTTCCACCGGTTGAAGCCAAGGCCGTTAACCCCCTTACCTTCTGGCATTAACACATCAGCTCTCTCCCCCATTTTTTTCCTCTTTCTAGCTGCTCACGTCCGCGTGTCTGTGTCTCAGGTAGAATTCGGCAAGGTAAGCACAAAGATCAGCGGCATACCTGTCTCCCCATTTACGAACTTAGCCTTAGTGCCAAAACCACCATCTTACCACATTTCTCACAAAGTACAAAATGTATTTTTAATGGAAGAGATTTATATTATGAGTGTAATCCCGAATTACCTTTTTTTTTTATTTGGCCAAAACGTTTCTCTTTAAGCCAAACCTGGGCTTGCGCTAATAGATTTCATTCCTAAAGGTAAATGTGTAGACGACGCCACTCTGTGTTACAATGTTCCACATTGGTTCTATCTCTCTGATTTGTTTTAGTTCTAGAAATCTAGTTCTTAAAATAGATCTATACTGTCCACGAAACTGATGTAAGTCTATTATTTCTTTTAATAGAATCAAATGATATAATGACATTAATAATAAATACGGGTTTACCAAAATAGGATATTATTGATATAAAAAATAATGATACGATATGATATGACAATCTTTGATTTAAGTTACCCACTATTTACGTCATGGTAATTTATCATTTATTATTTCTAACTAGTCGACCCGCGGCGTAGCATACGCCGCTATTTAGTGACGAGTGAATACTTCCTGAAAGACAGTTGTGCTAATGGGGTAGGTTTGGGGAAACATCTGCTTGTCACCATAAACGCCGCAAGAATTCGGGTAGGCAACGTATTGTCGAGCAGAGGTGTATGACTGTGCTTCCGTGAACAACAGACAAGGCGTCGGCATAGTTATCCCAATGTTCGCAAACAAATCTTACTGCCATCTTGCCAAGTTCGAGAGCAACAGTTTCGTTGATGACATTTTTTTTCCAGAAATATGCGACTGATAGAAATAAACAGTTACCTGATGTAAGAATTTCGACTTCATTGAAAGACCTGTTGACTCCACGAAATATATGTGAAGCGGTGGACATGGTTAGGAAACAAAGGGCAATACGAAGGGGCAAAATCAAAACAAAGCTACAGAAAATCATGCTATTATTTTAATGAGCACCATCAAAGCGCCACCTCGGGCGCGGTCCATGGGGGGCGATTCCCCCTTTTCACCATCCTCAAAGACCGTCTCTGTGCAAGCCTTGAAATACATATGACATGACACGCTTGTATGCTGTATTACGTTTTTGCTGAGTGTGCATATCTTAAAACCTAATTACAACCTTGCTATATTTAAAAAACACGGTATCCACTTAAAACTTGTGCATTATGTTCATTCCGTTTCTTTAATTGCTCTCTTCATGTCCTTGCTCGTGAGCACCTGTTGAGTGAGGCTGCCCCAAGCACTTTACATGAGTGTAGAAAACTGTGCCTCAAGATGTATTGTTGTTTTGCAGTGTTGGACCAAAAAAGTGTCTCCGTATTCATTACACTTTATGTCTCTGAACAATGTCACAGAAAGCGCTTTAAACAAGTACGAAAATTAATGAGGAATGCCGTATTTCCCGTAGATACCCAGCATCAGCTGTGATCTACACATTTTGTCACGTCCAGGGAAAGCATAACCGGTTAAGATTTTATTTTCGCCGTCTATGTCTATCCTCGGCAGCGAATTTTCTTTTATTCTCAAATGTGTATCCCGCGATCTTTATAAGTGACCTCCAACTGTCTCGTTTTGAAGCCGCATTCAACCAGGTGCTCTCTTCTATGTCAGCTAAGGCAAGTTGGCGCCTAAGCTGGTCTTTTAAAGCTCTGTTACGCCGACCACCTTATATCTCACAAAAAAAGACTGCTTTTGGTATACGTTCGTCCTCCATACGGGATACGTGCGCTGCCCAGCGTAATTGTCAGACCATAAGAAGTACTTCTATACTGTCCATACCGGCGTTCGCAAGGACATCGCTGTTTGTAGTGCGGTCTTGCCCCCGTATATAAAATCTTTCAAGTAGCCTTAGTTGTTTTCTGTATAATACCCATGTCTCAGTTCCATATAAAAGGGTTGAGAGAACCACTGCTTGGTAAACATTGATTTTTGGTAGGCAGTCGAAGCGATTTACTCCACTAAACCCTCACCTGGAGGCGACCAAAAGCACTACTGGCCCTGACGAGACGGTAATCAGCTTCCCTTGAAAGCGATGCGTCATTTGAAACTATGCTTCCTAGATATGTGAAGTGGTCTTCCCTCTTAAACACTAGTTTTTTGTTTGTATAACTATAATTAAACTATGGATACACAAAAAAATAAAACACGCATTTTGAAATTGGTTCAAGATTTCGTAAAAAAAAATGGTATTCTTTTTTGTATAGCCAGTATATAAAAACAAAAACAACAATAACAACTAAATATCATTTGTTTTTAAAGTAAGAAATTGTCTTCCTAGCAAGTCTATACATAAATTCAACTATGTTTTGTGATAAATATCTATTATACAATCCGCAAACTCTAGAGAAGTGTGTACAAAGTTTGTTACCTTTAATTAATTCTTAAAGCACACACACACACACACAAAGTTAATATTTTCAATGGGTTCAAACGCTAAGATGAAATGAAATACGGTCAAACTGCTAACGGAATTATTCACTTTCCTTATTCTAATTGATCCAATCTGGCAAATGTCGATAGCACGTTTCTTTTAAATTATTTATTCTGTACATACTCCAAAGATTACACCAGTCTTTTTTTTTTTTGTTTGTTTTGTTTTAAATTTCTTACTAATTAGTCAATGTAATTTTGTGTGTGTAGGCACACAAAAAAAAAGGAGTGAAAAAAAAAAGGAGTGAGCGAAGTTATTGAAAAGAAAATGAGAACATTTCATTGCACTGTGTGACTTAGTTGCTACTATATAATAGTGTTGAAAGATGCGCAGTAGCTGTAGTTATTCCCCCACACACACTTCCCAAGCCATAACATATAAACATGTTAGCGTCATAACCCCAAACGTATGATACAGTATGTATATTACTAGCTTTGATCTACGTCTGAGGTAGTCAGTTTATTTATTTATTCTTCTCTGATAGTCAAAGCTAAGATCTTTTGGGCCACGTATATTGCTTGGTATTGAATTCAGTTCAGCTGCGCTCTTTGGCGTACGGTGCTTAGGTCAGCATTTTACTAACGATGGTGCTCACATTGGGGGGGGGGTCTATTTTTTTTTCTTTAAAGTGTTTTTTTTTATGCATTATAGTTATGCATTAATCAAATTAATGAAATAAAAACGACATTGTAATGGTAAGGCCGCTTTAGTTTCTAGATTATCCCTAGAGTCCTAGAGGCTCTGCAGGAGATTATTTCAACAATTTCTATTGACGAAGACATTCCTATACGTCATCACTAATGCCACTATAGAAATGACGCCAGAAGTCAAATTTATTATATCGAGGTACCGTGACAGGCCCGCTACAAGATGTTTTGCTAAACACGTGAATGAATTTGAGGTTGATCTTACGATGACCAAGCCCATTATAAACTTGCATTCGCTACTGCCTTGAATGTCTCTCACACTAAACTATCGACTCTTTAATTACCTTTCTCGACCTACTCTCTTATTACTAGGAGAAATATGCTTTGTAGACTCCAGAAAAAATGAATTTCTGAATATCACAATATAATAAATTAGAAAAAAAAAAGTCTACTGCCTTTCTGTAGTACCTCCTACACACGAAGCTGACCCTTGAGACATTGCTCTACTTACACTAGTCCCAGACGTACAGGCAAAGGCTTTTATCAGATAATCTGCTCATCACCCCCCCCCCCATTTTGACTCCACGCGCGTACACACACACACACCCACCTGACCGCAAGGGTCAACCCTGATAAATAAAAACTTCGGTCTGCAACATTTCCCTCCCCCCCCCCTCCGGCCTCCTTGGTATCCGAAGAGGGGAAAGGGTGAAGCAGTGTCAAGAAATGTCTCAAGAATGTGTGAAGTGAGCAAATCTTTTTTAAAAACAATTCTTTTTGCTTCATACAGATTTGGTGAATTGCCAAATCATTTTTACATATATATTAGCCTACCTTGTTATTATTAAAGTTTTATATTATAGATAAAGATTGTTGATCTAAAGAAAGACAACAAAGACTTGAATTCAACGAATGCTTCACATAGTTTAACCTTCGCCTGTTTCAACCACTCAATGAAAATAGCCCGCTTGTGTTTTGAGATATATATATATATTTTTTTAACAAAGATGATGATTTCAAAGAGGAATTTAGTATTAAAAACAAGATGTGTATTGTTAATATATTTAGTGCTTTTGTGAAATGAGCAATTTTTTATTATTATTTATAAATCAGATTAAAATTTTATCGTGCGACTTGACCTTAATTTCAAATTACGACTTGTCATTGGTTTTTATTAAACATGCTGAATTTGAAATTAATTTTCGAAATAAATCTGTCGCTTCACAAGTTTTTACAGTTTGATTATTGTGTCAGGTCATCATTGTTTTCTTCTCTCTACGGCCTGTGTATTTAAACAAGGTTATATAGCCTGACTATATCACTGTATGACAGTCTGTCTGGTACAACTTTTGTACACGTTTGTTCTCCCACTTCCCATTCTCGAATCGAAACTTGAAACTTCACACAATTATTCTTTGTACCTAACAAAGCGTGTAGCCAAAAATAAATAAATAAATAAAATAACAATTAATAATTAATTATGTAGGTTGGTATCGAAAAGGGACTAAACCCTACATTGTTTATAGATATGGGTGTAAATGTGGAGTTCTACCACTTAAATATCTTTTAAAAGCATTTTTTTAAAATTCTGCTTGTGTTAAGATTGCGGGATATAATATATACAATCACGGAAAGGCACGTCATGGCCAACTGCGACTGATATTCAGGTTCCCCCCCAAGGTACATTTCTGGTCTGGTACTCTTGACGTTGTGTACCTTGACACTCAGTGAGCACTGCATTACTCACGTGCCAACCGAAAAGGTATGATGGCACAATCGAAACGTGTTGGAAGGATCTATATTTAGACCTACACTCGCCTTGACATTTAAGGTCCCACATGCATTGGAAGCCTGTAGTCTGCATAAGTGCATCTCACATGTAAGCTCGCCTTTTGGTGCTACCGTGTGCATAGCTGGGCTATCAGGTAAATACGAAAAAATCTGTTGATGTATATAAAAAGAACTCGAGAATACAAAAGAATCGTAAACAATAAGAAACAAACAGAACACGCAGCCAGTAAACATTGAGGGCAATGTTCTTGTTTCTTTTGTGTTCGTGCCAAGGAAAGAATCGCTTTTCAACATCAGATCTTTGACTTGTCGACTGAGCATTATTAGAAACGATTGACTGAGACATAAGGCATCGTCTGTTACCCTCAACGCTTCGGTTAAATGTCTCTAAATCAGCCAAATGCTGATGTCTCCAAATCTTAATGTCAAGGCTGAAATCTTCTTATTTTAAAGCTAAGGCTGACATCTCCTAATCTTAATTAATGCTAATGTCATCAAATCTTAATGTCAAGGCTGATATCTCTTAATTTTAAGGCTGAGGCTGACATCTCCAAGTCTTAACGCTAAGGCTAATATCAAATCTAAATGCGAATGCTGATCTATTCTAATTCAACGCTAAGGCTGATATATGATAATCTGCTATCCACTTTGGCAGAGTATCTACTTGAAATACTAAATCTGAATCGGGCTATCACTCCACATCCTAGATACTCCCCAGTAGGAGGGTGCGGTGACAGTACCAAGAGTTGAACTAGAGCCGGAGGAGCGTAAACCCTGAAAGCGATAATAATAGCAATAATAATAACGAAGCTAGACGCTGGCAGGGCTTGAGAAGAAAAAAAAAATTATTTTTATAATAATAATATAAAAAATAATAAAACGCGCCATCTTGTGCAGCATTGAGCTCCTTCGTATCTTTCATGGTGACCTCTTCTCTTTATTGCCTCTCTTCATATCTACCCTCTGTCTCTCTATTCAGCACTCGTATTTACTTAGAGATCCTGTGACATAAATGATAATTGAACCTGTCCAGACTGACTGACGCAATATCCTGTTTATTTTTTTATTTTGGTGTGTTTTGTTGTTTTTTTTTTTTGCGTGATAATTTTGTCACCGCCATATGCACCACATTTAAATGTTATAATTAACCCAATCATAATGTCTGATAGACAATTTCCTTATAGGGACATAACCTACTTAACGTGATTCTGAAAATAAAGACAAAGGTAGACTCACGTACTTCACAAGACACAAAGACAAAAGTCAAAATATTTTCGAAATGATATTTTTTAAAGCCCCTCCCTAATTAACCAAATGCAGTCGAAGACATAGTAGTCAGCATGTAGGAGGCAAAGGAGCGGTAACTCTGTCATGACGCTATGCACAGCCTGGGGCTACTTATTTCCCCTTGCACATTCACCTTTTTAGAACACTTTGACCTCTTATTACCCCACTGCTTCAAGTCAACTTCGCCTGTCCTTGCGTGGCCTGAGCGGCCCTGACAATGCACCAAACAAACTCTAGCCATTTATTTTCCCCCAGACACCAAAATTTGTACTAAACAAACTACACTTTAAAATAAAGAAACGAAGCAGAGACTAAACTCACATGACCAAATTTACGCGTATACGTGTATATCAGAAGGCTACAGCCTTAGTTCTCAGAGTTTATCTCAATATAGATGTCACTAGGGGAGTCATTTTAAGTTTAAGTGATTGGTAAAAAAAAAAAAACATTTTACATTTTATACAAATATGAAAATTGTAT
>JADKLZ010079177.1:1273-13819 GCA_021533235.1 Biomphalaria straminea
ATATACAGAGAGAGAGACAGACAGACAGATTCAGTTTTTCCCATAAATAATCTTACGTTGGCTTTTTTTTTTAGAATTTTTTTTTAAATATTTTGCTTGTTTAAAAGTTACTATCACCACTAGGTCACTAAGCAAACTATACTTTTATTTTTAGAATTTCTTCAGTTCTCAAGATGATGCGAGTTGTACCTGTATTGCTCACTGTTACTGTTAGTGCTGTTTGTCTGAGTCTGGCTGTTAACCCTGGCGCAAAAGGAAGACTTACACAGTACGGTTTAAACTATGGTAATAAACAGATTGCATTGTGTTGTCTACGTAAAATTTGATTTGCAAACGTCATTCCATGAGCCAGATTGTGAGAGTTCAAAGGTCATCATTCACACACGCACACACGCACACACACACACAAACACATAAGCCTTTCTTGCTACTGATCGAAGGCAATCGTCATAGAAGGCCTTAACAGTGACCTGCAACGTCACAACCCGTGGGCATTTTAGACCAATACCTCGTAGCCACGTCACAGGTCTGTACGACGTTGCAAAGAGCTATTGGTCTTCTCTGCCCACAGATTGTGACGTCGCCGGTCAGTGTTGAAACCTTTTGTAACGAATAGTCTTGAACTGATGACCAAGTTTTTATAAAAGATACAAGTTCGTATTGATACGTCATTACAATTCAAAATATCTCAAAATCCGGAATTCGATCTTTTGATCCATCGGTTTGAAGGGCAAGCGCTCTACCAGTCGGCCACCCTTAGATTTTTTAAAAATATGTTGTAGTTGTTTGGTTTTTTTTTAGATTAAAGTAAAAACCTATGCATTTATGGATGACAGAAAAATCTAAATGAGTTACGTGCAGATAATTCCATCTAAAATAATAATAATAGTAAGGCTTGTCTTGGAGTGCAAAGATTCAATGTTCTATTCAGTATTGAACCTCTAAAAGGGTAAATCCACGCTTAGAGATATCGACAGAAAGTAAGCAAGACATGGAATGCACATCTCGTTTACCTAGCAAGGAACACTTTTCAAATACATTTCTCTGTTCCGTATGCATGACATTGCTTTCGATCTACCAAAGGATGTAGCGTTGTAATGTTCACCAGTTGGGAATTGATTGGTTGTATTAAAATGACAAGTTATTTTTTAAGGTACTGAAAGTGAGATAAGTTACAAATTTTTAAAAAATGCATAAGAAAATATTATTATGAAAACATTACTCCCTTGAACGGAAGCGCGGTGGCTGAGCGGTAACGCGCTTGGCTTCTAAACCAAGGGTCCCGGGTTCGAATCCTGGTGAAGACTGAGATTTTTATTTTCGGAATTTTTAGGGCGCCTCTGAGTCCACCCAGCTGTAATGGATACCTGACATTAGTTGGGGAAAGTAAAGGCGGTTTGGTCGTTGTGCTGGCCACACGACAGCCTCGTTAACCGTAGGCCACAGAATCAGATGACCTTTACATCATCTGCCCTATAGACCACAAGGTCTTAAAGGGGCAATTTTACTTTTACTCCCTTGAACAGCGCAACTAGATTGTGTTATTTCTCAGACGAAAATAGTGCATCAAAATATATGATATGAACATACCCGTGCTACGGTTGAAGCCCTGTAATATGCACAAACATCTCTTAAGCCTATCATTTGCCTACATATAACGCCACATATTCATACACACAATACACACACTACTTTTAAATGAAACGCCTCTACCTCAACAATGAACATATATATTCAGTGGAACAGCAAGCAATACAATGACATTGCATAATTTTTCTGATAATAAAAAGCCCTTCCCAACCACACATTTTTAGGCGCCTTACTTTTTTTTTTCATCCATTAATTGAAAGACCAGTTTAAAAAAAAACAATACATTTTTTTTAAATCACCATTTTCATCCTAGCATATAATAATGAACCCCCGCATAGCAATTTTTTATAGGTGAATTTTAGAATTACTGGTAAATAAATCCATGAAGCTTTTGCTTTTCCAACGGAATCCTCAACACATACTTTTTTAAAAATGTTAATCTGTAATTAATCATCAAAGATAATACAACAAATACACAAAATAGAAAAAAAAACAATGTACATCTTCCAGTACCGAGTAGTAATTCTCACCTCTACCTGGAGTGGAACCCAACGACTGCGTCTGTCGCTCTACCACTAAGATCGCACATTTCTTCTAGTATGTAACATTCGCAATATGAGATAGTTCAAAGCTTATCTCTCAAAGATAGCTCTACAATAGCATACGAAAAGTGAAATTCGGTATTGTTTTTCAGCCAATAGAGTTGCGCAACAAGTACTGAAAACCTTCCTCAAAAACTTGACGATTTCTGATATGTCTGGAAACCAAGGCAGCTTAAAATATTCCTTGAAGAAGTAAGTTGATCGCATACTGAAACGAACCAGTTTAAACAAGCAGAGAAAAAGTTATGATAAAAGTGTGTTATGTAATTAAAAATTGAAGTAAAACTCGAATGTATATAATTATAATAATTTAGTTGAAGCTGAAGAATAGATCAGACAAGGAAAAACTTTGAACTTTGCCCTATTACAGTTCTGCTGGTTTCACAATCATCTACACTTTAAGCGTTAAAGTTATAGTTGCTAAAAGTTATTTCCATAGACAGAAAATAAGCATTCACTAACGCCCAAACCTCATGCTGTGTAGAAATGAAGTTTAAAACTTACATACAGATGACATTGCATGCGAGGGTATTGTGTATATATGTCTCCGAGTATTATTTTAGCCATCTTTTAAATCTCGTTTGTGTTTTCCGTACGGTATCTAATAAATATAACAGAATACAGTTGCTTGAAGAAAGACTAAATCTAACTATCAATACATAGATAGTGAGAGAGAGATTGAGAGACAGACAGACAGACAGACAGACAGACAGACAGACAGATAGATAGATAGATAGATAGATAGATAGATAGATAGATAGATAGATAGATAGATAGATAGATAGATACATACACACATACATACACACATACATACATACATACAAACATACATACATACATACATACATAGGAACATGTGTGTAAAGTGTAAGTATATATATATATATATATATATATATATATATATATATATATATTGGCAGCATACACAGTGTCAGTGTGAGTGATATTGTCACTAACGTAGCCTTCGCCCCAGCAGACAGTGCTCTTACAATTGAGTTAAAGCGCTTTGGAATTGATGTGTATACAGACTACGACTTGACTTACAAAGTGCTATTGTGAGTATTAGCCAATAGCTAGACATCTGCAGTAGTATGTAGCCTCTTTCTCTTGAAAAGTGTTTACATTTAAAAGTGAATGTACATTTAACCCTTAAAGTGCTGAGCTGTTTCACAATGAGTGCATACCAAATGGAATTACAATTCTGGTGTTAAGAGGCTAAACTACCGCACGCATTTTAAGGGTTAAATCATGCATGTTTCAGATTTGTCTAAAATTGTGTTTCTGTTACAACGTCCTAGTTTGTGTCTGCAAACTATCAGAAAGAACTAAATGACACTAATGGACCTCATTCACCAAATGTAAATAAACATTTTTAGCCACGTCATAATATTGATAAAATAGTGAAAATTACGTATCACGTGACAGCCTTACGTATTGCGTAATTTGTATTGAGCATATAGAAAAAATGTTGTTTGTTTACGTTTGGTGAATGAGGCCCATTGTGCATACTTTATAAAGAAAAGGTCGAATTCAAAACTTAATGAAAATAGAATAGAGTTTAGGCTAACTAATCCGATTTTATTTTTAGCACATTGATTAAAGATTTACTACATCGGGTCATTAGTACAAACATGATTAAAGACTAATGTTGTTATATTTTTATTCTGTAATTCCTTGACAGCATACCAATCAGTGCTTCCGGTGGATTAAATGCCAAAATTTCAGACTCCAGTATCTCTTTTACAGTCGGACTAGGTAAATATTTCGATACTATTGATTACATTTCTAAATTTCTTTCTTAAGCATATACTTTCTCAAAAATGTATTTATTTTTGTATAAATATAATGATTGTAAAACAATAATTATTGTGTTTTATTGATCTTGCATGACATCAATTAGGTGTTGACTCGCAGTCTCGCCCTGACATTGTTTCTCGACGCTGCATTGCAAACATTGGATCATTCAGTTTAGAATTTAAAAACTCCAATCTAATGAATCTCATCAAAGGCTTGTTTCAGAATAATCTCAAGAGCAAACTATTGGAAATGGTAAACCTCAAGTTTATAACGCTGATTCATATCATATTTGACCGGGAGCAATATTGTTTGTTTATAGGTAACAGATGTGTCATCTTTACGAAAAATAGATTGTTTTTATCTCTTCCTCTATTGCTGTGTGTATGTGCGAGGGGAGAGGTCGCGCCACAGTGGGGGGGGGGGGGGGGGAAAACCGAAAAAAGGGGTCGCCAAGCTTAAAAGGTTGAGAACCGCTGTTTTATGGTAAGCAGATACCCTTGTCCTTGGACCCTATCCTAGGCGAAGCTCATGATGTGAATGTTGATAGCCTAGCAAGGAAAACAAATATCGTTCCAAATTGCTGCTAGGCTAGTCCAAGACATCAAACTTTAGGATTACCAGACGTCCTACAAAAGGAGAATATGTCCTCCTTTATGAGGACTCGCTCTACGTCGCATCAGTCTAAAATGTTGATATGGAGTGAGTGTGTGTGTCTGTGTTTGTGTTTCTATGGAGAAGAATTAAGCGATTGGTTGATGTCTTGGGTACGAGAGACGACTTCAGGAAGATAGAGTGAAAAGACGTGTTTTATTTTGAGTTAGATTTGTTTAAAATATAAGTTGATTTCATTTCATCTCACGTGAACTTTGTTTATATATTGTAATAAATGTCATATTTAGTTTGTTCACAATGAAGTTTTTCAAGTTATTTCAAGTTTTTTAAGTTAAAATATATAGTTCGTCCATCGAGGTTCGGTTATGACCACATTGTCATCCAGGGGGATGAGGGCTTTGCACTGGGGTTTTATGCCTCCTCATGTGGCTGGTGAGACCTATGTGAGCCCGGAATGTTCGGTCGCACACTGGGCAGGTTATTCCAGCTGGAGCTAGTGTCATTGGCCTTGCTTTTCTTCTCTGGCGTTTTTCTTCTGCCAGCGTCTCAGAAACCTGTGCGCCAGTTTTCACAGCGCAACGCCATGATGCTCTGTCATTTGCCAGGTGCCTGGGTCTATGCTGAACGCCTTCAGAGAATCTTTGAGGGTATCCCTGAAGCGCTTTCTTTTACCACCTTGCGAGCGCTTTCCCTCGCTTAGTTGGCCATACAAGAGTCGTTTAGGGATGCGGTGGTCTTCCACTCTGCATACGTGTCCTGCCCATCGCAGCTGGGACTGCATCAGGAAATTTAAAAGTTAAAATATAATGCGAACGTAAACAGCAATTGTAAAAATGTCCTGCATTTAGTTTATTTCCATTCCTAACCCAATGGCAATAATCAAACAATCGAAAGCAATCCTTCAAATCGTCTGGTAGAAACAAACTCACTTATATGAAGCATTGCCATGCCATTCTTGGTACTATTCCCTGAAGGAAGGTCTTTGCAGCCCCGAAGATCTTGTAATATGGCCATAGATTTTAAGCTTGCGTTTTTTTTTCACAGTAGTTAGCAGGTCATCATGGGGTCCGATCGCTGCAGTAACCCTGTCTCTAATCTCTTGGTTTGTGATAAGGCCTTTGAATGTGACGCCTGGTATCCTTCTGTAGCATCCCAATTCCATGCAATGGAAAAACATATATTAAATATATATAATATTTTAAAATACTTTGTTCCACTTAGGCAGTGGACAGAAGCAAGGATCAGACTTTCAATTGACTTCGTCAGAAACACTGTTCTCAAAAAGTAATGAAGTGTTTCTTCATCTGAGAAATATGAAAGCTAAATGTATTTTTATAGCCAACAACCAACTAATATATCTCATCAATTTAATGTTTACTTTAGTTTTATTTTTTATATAAAATTAAGCCCATCTTGTTTTGTTTTTTTATTAGCTGTTGTTGTTGTTGTTATTGTTGTTGCTAATGTTGCTGTTGATGTTTTTGTTATGTTGTTGTCCTCCTTTGTTAGGAATTCTACTCCCTTCTGTCCTTCATTAGGTGTGCCTTTTATATATATTCATCAGCATGTAATGATGAAACTATTTTCAGATCTGTCCGTTTTTAGAGAAGGAAATCAATGAAAATATAAATGCAAAATTGAAGGATATGCCATGTAAGTGGTTTAATTTACTTTGGTAATTTTATTTAGTTTGTCAATTTACGTCGCTAGTTTTGTCTAGTTCTCGAAATTAGTACGTGAATAAGAAGAATGAGAAAAATCGTTTTATTATGAATTAGATTAGATTTAAAAAAAGCAAATAGTAAAATAATCTTCTTTAAGAGCCATAATATATAATATCAGGTGGCCGAGCCTTGCTCGGTTAATTAAATGTCCTGCCTAGCCTGACTGTCGGACAATAAGAAGTTCATGCCGGCTTTTGCCATCCATCCATCCCAGTGGTGCTACAGCCCGTGGTCTGCTTTTAGTTTTACACATCCCTTCATTCGTATCTCTAAACGCGTTCTTGTTTGGAAAGAAATATTTTAGTGTTCTAGGGTAAGCCTAGTGACGTAAGCAGCGTTTTTTTTCCGTTTACGTCACGGAAAACTTTCATTCATAAATTATTCTAACCAAAATTAATGGTCTGCTTTTAGTTTTACACATACCTTCATTCATATCTCTAAATGTTTGCAAAGAAATATTTTAGTGTTCTAGGGTAAGCCTAGTGACGTAAGCAGAGTTTTTCCCGTTTACGTCACGGAAAACTTTCATTCATAAATTTTCCATTTCATTCATAAATTATTCTAAGATTGAGACATTTTCATATCGAAATAACGGTCGAACTCGAGTTTTCCCGATGTGCCCAATGGGCTGAAAATTTTTTTCTCAATAATATGCAGATACGTTGAAATTTTAAAGAAAATCGTTAGAGCCGTTTTCGAAATAGAAGAAATATATATATATACAAGAATTGCTCGCTTAAGAGTATAGAATATCAGGTGGCCGAGCCTTGCTCGGTTAAATAATTTCATATACCCGAAGTCATTTTTGGATTTTTTTTTTTTATAATTACGAAAATGAACGATTGGATAAAGACTACTAATTCGAAAAATTTCTTTAGTATTCTGTTTGTTCTATATGTAAATTGGTACGTTCAGACATTTAATTTTGGAATTAGTATATTCAATTATGGCTTTAGTACGAAACATCGAGTGACGCAAATTTCTACGTTATTGGGGAAAACTTCAAAGACTTTCTTACAAGCCAATAATAGTAGGCCTACGATAGTTTTACGATAGTTTTACGCTGTCTAGACTGTAGGAGGACTTAAGAGACTTGATATTTAATCGCCATGTACAATTACATATAGAACAAACAGAACACTAAGACTGTCAGACCATAAGAAGTTCATACCGGCTTTTGCCATCCATCTATCCCAGTGGTGCTACTGGTGCTACAGCCCATGGAAGGATATGGCCTGCTTTTACACATCCCTCCATTCAGATATCTTCTAGGCCTTTCGTCACCACACCCTAACCCCATGTTTTTTACTAAGGTTTATAGTTAAATCAAAAGTGGCTGCAGCGTACGCAAACTCGTTGACCGCTTAGAATATTGTGTGTTGGTTTCCTTTTCGAGTCGATGTGAAGCTCGAAGTCGCAGATCCTCAAGTTTCCTTAAACGCTCCTCAGAATTTTCTAGCTTGACGATATTACTAATGATTGCATTTACGAATAATAACGTTATGTCAATAAAATATTAACTTCACGTCAATAATAATAATAATAATAATAATAATAATAAAATTATTATGTTTATATAAATAATGTTTGTCTAAATGAATCTATATAAAAGACCTTCTAAAAAAACAAAGATTTAGATCGAACAAAATTATAATAATATTTGTCTTCTATAAATTTAGAGTGGAATTGGCAATGCTGTTACATCTAGATCTAGTCTAGGAAAAAAAGCGATTGAAATCTGGCTGAAATCCTATAGCTCAGACGTAGACGTCTAGATCTATTTGTTTTCCTGAAAAGTTGTGAACATCTTTTCTTCTAGAAATTACAACAGAAAACCTATTAGATTATTATTAGATCTCTTCAACGCCGCAAACCTCCTGCTATTAGGGAAGAATAACGGCGAGCAACATGGCGGTTTTTTCGACGGAGAACTGAGAATCTAGTTGTAAGTCTAGAATCAAGACCTAGATCTAGACGTAGATTGTTTGTTTGTTGTTTTACATGTTTCGGATGTTCCTTCAGAATTGAAGATAGTTACTTCCTAGTCCAAACCTCCCGCAGGACGACGGGGGATGGGAGCGGGCAGGGTTTGAACCCGGGACCATCGATAAATCCAAACGACAGTCCAGCGTGCAAACCGCTCGACCAGGCAGACATCCAGATTCCAGATTCGGCGTCCATATCTTTCTTTTCGGCCTACATTATAGCTAATTAAAAATATACAATTAATCAAATTCTTATTTTAACGTGCCTTATAATAAAGGGATCAAGCGATTAATTTGTAGAAACACTTGGAAGCACTTGAGCGTCTTCATATAACCACGTGCTTGATTGATGTTCACTGTTTTAAACCTTCAACTACGGTGCGCAAATAGTTTTGTCTATTCATTCAAACGCGATAAAACTTGTTGCAAAGAAATGCTTTAGTGAACGGATGTAAGCCAGTGACGTAGGAGGTGTCAAGTTTTTTTTCCCTTTGACGTCGTGGGAAAAAATTTCATTCATAAATTCTCCATGTCATTCATAAAACCTTCAAACCAAAATAAGTTTTTCCATAATGAGACATTTTTCAAACCGATATAACGGTCAAACTCGAGTTTTCCCGATGTGGCCAATGAGCTGAGATTTTTTTTCTCACTAACATTTAGATACGTTGAAATTTTAAAGAAAATCGTTAGAGCCGTTTTCGAAATAGAAGAAATATAAATATATATATATATATATACAAGAATTGCTCGCTTAAGAGTATAGGATATATATATATCAATACTGCAGGAATGATCTCCCTTTTTCTATAAAAAGTAAATTAATGAATACTATTAATTAATTAATTCGTTAGTTTTTAATTGATTTGTGTATTGACAGCGACAAAATTTCAATTTGATTGGAGAATGGGAAGTGGAATAAAAAAAAAGTGTTTAAAAAAAATTAAAAGGTAATAACTCCACACATACAACCGTATTTCACAATAGGTAAAGTTCCTCTTTCAGACCTTGTGATCTATATGGTCAACGGTTAACAAGCAGAGTGTCATATCATCAGCACACAAGTCTCGAAATTCAAAATCCCAGTCTTCACCGAGATTTGAACCCAGTACCCTAGGATAAGACGCAAAGCATTTAACCAGTCAGACACCGCACCCTCAATATCTCGCAATACGTAGCGTTTATATTTCTTGTTACATATCGAACCGAGTAATTAATTTCCATGCTTTGTTAGGTACAACAAACAATTGTGTACGTAGAATGGGTGTAGGAGACATAACATGTACGAAACTTGTATCAGCTTTGTAATAAATGGCCTAGTCAAGTATTATAGCCTAATATTTGTTGGTTAAAGTGAATGGAATTGTTGATTGGTCTGATGTTACTATTTCGTCTTTGTTTTTTTTTTACTTACTTTACAGTAACAGCCGAATTTGCTAATACTTTTGTGATAGACTATAGGCTCGTCGCACCGCTAACTATAACTTCTAGCTACCTGGAGAGTCCCCACAAGGTAAGAATTGTTTGAGTAGCCTTAATGCACCAGGATGTGCAAACATTCATTAGGACTACGCCCAACTCCAAGTCTCCTAACTCTATTCTAAACATAGAATCAAAGTGTTGGACAGTATTTGCATTCACTGTAAATGCTGGTCAAGTTAATCAGACATGGAGATGGGCTGTCTGTCTGTATGACTGGTCAAAAGTTTGAACCTATTTTTTCTTTAATTTCCCTTTCTTGGATTAACTTAAAACCTTGCACAATTATTTATTGAACCTGCCAAGGCATGAATCACATTAAAAATTAACCAATTAGTTAGTGAATTATTGGTACTTATTTTATGAAGATGTGGATGTACATATGAATTTAACCCCCTTATTACTTTTCGGCGCTGTTTGTCTCCCAGTTGCCATTCTCGGATCAAGTTGAAATGTTGCAGAAATGATAAATGACAGTAATTGGTGGTACTTTCCCTTGGAAAGTTTTTTTTTTCTTAAGTAATCTTTTTTTCTATTGATTGTTTTTATTGATTTTTTTCTCAAATAATTAAAATCCGTTGAGTTTTAAATGAAAAATATTTTTTTTACAGCTTTATAAGTAATTAAACTTTTAACTTTCCACAACAAATAAGGTAAAAAAAATAGAAAAAACTTTTGTTTACATATTGGTAAATGAAAAGGGGCTGAACACATTCTCCGTTTTGAGCAATGACATGAGATTTTCTCTGATCGCAAAAGAATTCGATAGCAAAACAATTTTTTAGCTTAATCTTTCTTAGCATTGGAAAACAAACGAATAATAAGAACACCAAAACAAAACAAAAAACTTGAAACTTATTTTGGATCAGTCATGTGATTAAATTTGTAATGGATCTAGACTATTCTAGATTAACAAGCCCGGGCATGCTACTCTGCCTCACAGTGGCGTCCGGGTGGAAACGATCGTTGGAGGAAACGAGTAGGCTTAAGGGTAGCGAAACAAGACTCCCGTGGGGGTGCCTAAGGGGGTGCGAGAGCATCCTCATTGCACTGCGCGGAGTTGTAAAAAAGCTCCCACAACCTTGTCACAACCCAGGCGCTGTTCCTCAAGGGGCCGTTACATAAATGGCGTGTCCCACACAGTTAGCCTGGTATAGAAAAGGAAAATGGCGGGGGTCTTAGCATACGTGGCCTCTTGCCACAAGTCTGACCCACCCGCCAGACATTCATTCAGGCCGGTGAGAGGGAGCTCTTGTTCACTTTTGCTGGTCTAGAGTTCCAAGAGCCGAAGGCTCAGCTCTACCTGACAGAAGAAGAAGAAGAAGAACAAGACTATCAAGAATAAATCTGTGCGATTAGAAGTATTTTTACAAGTTATTTTTGTTAATTAAGTGCTATAATCCTATCACATGTAGGGCCTATAGACAAGTTGGGAAAAAAGTGGGAGGTGGTATCTTTGTAAATGTTATCGTAGTCGCTTTTAAAACAACAAAAAAACGTGTTCACTCAAGGCTTAAGCCTCCTCCATGGGACTAATTTAACTTATGCCACCACATCTGTCAAGTACTATGTCTTTCCCTTGTTCCATACCAAACAATAATTAATTACTAATTCACAGCGCTCCCCCAGACCCCCTTGCTGACAAGGGCGGGAAGTCTACATTTTTTCACTTTAACTTCTGAACATTTAAAATTAGAAAGTTATTCATACACCATTGGAATGGTACATATTTTCGTCACTTGCAGTAAGGCCAATGATTGCTGTGCCGTCGGTGAATTTTATGATGAGAGTGTCAGCCGATAAGCTCTGAATGTAGTTTGTGTATATGGTATACAATATTGGTGACAGGACGCCCCCCTGCGGCGCTCCAGTGCTAAGTTTTCTCGTGCCTGACACATGTCCGTTCCCTTTCACATATTGTGGGCGTTTGATGAGAAAGTTTAGAATCCAAGCTTGTATGTTTTTGCTAACGTTCAATTCAGATAGTTTTTGTATCATGCGATGTGGTTGGATGGTGTTGAATGCGGATGAAAATAATACTCTGGCGTAATGTCTCTGAGTATCAAGATGATGGTATAAACAGTTCAGCATAAATTATTATTATTGCTTTTATATAGCGCTACTTTCATGCTTATAGCATGCTCAGAGCGCTTTGGTCCAATCTCATTTGTGGACCAGTGGGGGGAGGGGTTATCTAGGAGTTTGTTTTCCGTGCTGCCTTTAGGCGCTCGGTAAACTCAACTCTGCCCGAGTTGGGTGTCGAACCTCGAGCCCCCTTCTAGGTAGCCGAGCCAAGCCAAGTTCAAGCGCCTCTTAGCCTCTCGACCACGCTTACCACTATTGCATTTTGCAATTGCATCTTCTGTACTTCTTGACGATTGTAAGTGAACTGGTGCGGATCGAGGCGTGATTCGACTTCTTTCGGTACATGTTTTAAAATCATTTTCTCCATGCACTTCATTGGAATTGATGTAAGTGCTACGGGACGTAGATCGTTGTTGGAAGCAATAATCTTCTTTTTGGGTACTGGAATTGTTTCATATGTCTTCCAAATGGAAGGTATTTTGTACGTTTGCCAGGACTTGTTGAAGATAGCACAAAAATATAAGCCATGGCAGGGAGGAGGAAGAAAATTCCCCCACCGCCCGAAAAATCTTGGCTACGCCCATGAATTATATAGATAGATAGATATATAGATAGATATATAGATAGATAGATAGATAGATAGATAGATAGATAGATAGATAGATA
>JADKLZ010079178.1:1271-18341 GCA_021533235.1 Biomphalaria straminea
ATATACAGAGAGAGAGACAGACAGACAGATTCAGTTTTTCCCATAAATAATCTTACGTTGGCTTTTTTTTTTAGAATTTTTTTTTAAATATTTTGCTTGTTTAAAAGTTACTATCACCACTAGGTCACTAAGCAAACTATACTTTTATTTTTAGAATTTCTTCAGTTCTCAAGATGATGCGAGTTGTACCTGTATTGCTCACTGTTACTGTTAGTGCTGTTTGTCTGAGTCTGGCTGTTAACCCTGGCGCAAAAGGAAGACTTACACAGTACGGTTTAAACTATGGTAATACAACAGATTGCGTTGTGTTGTCTACGTAAAATTTGATTTGCAAACGTCAGTCCATGAGCCAGATTGTGAGAGTTCAAAGGTCATCATTCACACACGCACACACGCACACACACACATACACAAACACATAAGCCTTTCTTGCTACTGATCGAAGGCAATCGTCATAGAAGACCTTAAAACTGACCTGCAACGTCACAAACCGTGGGCATTTTAGACCAATACCTCGTCGCCACGTCACAGGTCTGTACGACGTTGCAAAGAGCTATTGTTCTTCTCTGCCCACAGATTGTGACGTCGCCGGTCAGTGTTGAAACCTTTTGTAAGGAAAAGTCTTGAACTGATGACCAATATTTTTATAAAAGATGCAAGTTCGTATTGATACGTCATAACAATTCAAAATATCTCAAAATCCGGAATTCGATCTTTTGATCCATCGGTTTGAAGGGCAAGCGCTCTACCAGTCGGCCACCCTTAGATTTTTTTAAAATATGTTGTAGTTGTTTGTTGTTTTTTTTTAGATTAAAGTAAAAACCTATGCATTTATGGATGACAGAAAAATCTAAATGAGTTACGTGCAGATAATCCCATCTAAAATAATAATAATAGTAAGGCTTGTCTTGGAGTGCAAAGATTCAATGTTCTATTCAGTATTGAACCTCTAAAAGGGTAAATCCACGCTTAGAGATATCGACAGAAAGTAAGCAAGACATGGAATGCACATTTCGTTTACCTAGCAAGGAACACTTTTCAAATACATTTCTCTGTTCCGTACGCATGACATTGCTTTCGATCTACCAAAGGATGTAGCGTTGTAATGTTCACCAAGTGAGACTTTATTGGTTGTATTAAAATGACAAGTTATTTTTTAAGGTACTGAAAGTGAGATAAGTTACAAATTTTAAAAAAATGCATAAGAAAATATTATTATGAAAACATTACTCCCTTGAACGGAAGCGCGGTGGCTGAGCGGTAACGCGCTTGGCTTCTAAACCAAGGGTCCCGGGTTCAAATCCTGGTGAAGACTGAGATTTTTATTTTCGGAATTTTTAGGGCCCCCTCTGAGTCCACCCAGCTATAATGGGTACCTGACATTAGTTGGGGAAAGTAAAGGCGGTTTGGTCGTTGTGCTGGCCACACGACAGCCTCGTTAACCGTAGGCCACAGAATCAGATGACCTTTACATCATCTGCCCTATAGACCACAAGGTCTTAAAGGGGCAATTTTACTTTTACTCCCTTGAACAGCGCAACTAGATTGTGTTATTTCTCAGACGAAAATAGTGCATCAAGATATATGATGAGAACATACCCGTGCTACGGTTGAAGCCCTGTAATATGCACAAACATCTCTTAAGCCTATCATTTGCCTACATATAACGCCACACACTCGTGCACATTACACACACACTACTTTTAAATGAAACGCCTCTACCTCAACAATGAACTTATATATTCAGTGGAACAGCAAGCAATACAATGACATTGCATAATTTTTCTGATAATAAAAAGCCCTTTCCAACCACGAATTTTTAGGCCGCCTTACTTTTTTTTTCATCCATTAATTGAAAGACCAGTTTTAAAAAAAAAAAATACTTTTTTTTAAAATCACCATTTTCATCCTAGCATATAATAATGAACCCCCGCATAGCAATTTTTTTTTTGTTTTATACGTGAATTTTAGAATTACTGGTAAATAAATCCATGAAGCTTTTGCTTTTCCAGCGGAATCCTCAACACATACTTTTTTAAAAATGTTACTATGTAATTAATCATCAAAGATAATACAACAAATACACAAAATAGAAAAAAAAAACAATGTACGTCTTCCAATACCGAGTAGTAATTCTCACCTCTACCTGGAGTGGAACCCAACGACTGCGTCTGTCGCTCTACCACTAAGATCGCACATTTCTTCTAGTAACATTCGCAATATGAGATAGTTCAAAGCTTATCTCTCAAAGATAGCTCTACAATAGCATACGAAAAGTGAAATTCTGTATTGTTTTTCAGCCAATAGAGTTGCGCAACAAGTACTGAAAACCTTCCTCAAAAACTTGACGATTTCTGATATGTCTGGAAACCAAGGCAGCTTAAAATATTCCTTGAAGAAGTAAGTTGATCGCATACTGAAACGAACCAGTTTAAACAAGCAGAGAAAAAGTTATGATAAAAGTGTGTTATGTAATTAAAAATGGAAGTAAAACTCGAATGTATATAATTATAATAATTAAGTTGAAGCTGAAGAATAGATCAGACAAGGAAAAACTTTGAACTTTGCCCTATTACAGTTCTGCTGGTTTCACAATCATCTACACTTTAAGCGTTAAAGTTATAGTTGCTAAAAGTTATTTCCATAGACAGAAAATAAGCATTCACTAACGCCCAAACCTCATGCTGTGTAGAAATGAAGTTTAAAACTTACATACAGATGACATTGCATGCGAGGGTATTGTGTATATATGTCTCCGAGTATTATTTTAGCCATCTTTTAAATCTCGTTTGTGTTTTCCGTACGGTATCTAATAAATATAACAGAATACAGTTGCTTGAAGAAAGACTAAATCTAACTATCAATACATAGATAGTGAGAGAGAGATTGAGAGACAGACAGACAGACAGACAGACAGACAGACAGACAGATAGATAGATAGATAGATAGATAGATAGATAGATAGATAGATAGATAGATAGATAGATAGATAGATACATACACACATACATACACACATACATACATACATACAAACATACATACATACATACATACATAGGAACATGTGTGTAAAGTGTAAGTATATATATATATATATATATATATATATATATATATATATATATTGGCAGCATACACAGTGTCAGTGTGAGTGATATTGTCACTAACGTAGCCTTCGCCCCAGCAGAGAGTGCTCTTACTATTGAGTTAAAGCGCTTTGGAATTGATGTGTATACAGACTACGACTTGACTTACAAAGTGCTATTGTGAGTATTAGCCAATAGCTAGACATCTGCAGTAGTATGTAGCCTCTTTCTCTTGAAAAGTGTTTACATTTAAAAGTGAATGTACATTTAACCCTTAAAGTGCTGAGCTGTTTCACAATGAGTGCATACCAAATGGAATTACAATTCTGGTGTTAAGAGGCTAAACTACCGCACGCATTTTAAGGGTTAAATCATGCATGTTTCAGATTTGTCTAAAATTGTGTTTCTGTTACAACGTCCTAGTTTGTGTCTGCAAACTATCAGAAAGAACTAAATGACACTAATGGACCTCATTCACCAAATGTAAATAAACATTTTTAGCCACGTCATAATATTGATAAAATAGTGAAAATTACGTATCACGTGACAGCCTTACGTATTGCGTAATTTGTATAGAGCATATAGAAAAAAATGTTGTTTGTTTACGTTTGGTGAATGAGGCCCATTGTGCATACTTTATAAAGAAAAGGTCGAATTCAAAACTTAATGAAAATAGAATAGAGTTTAGGCTAACTAATCCGATTTTATTTTTAGCTCATTGATTAAAGATTTACTACATCGGGTCATTAGTACAAACATGATTAAAGACTAATGTTGTTATATTTTTATTCTGTAATTCCTTGACAGCATACCAATCAGTGCTTCCGGTGGATTAAATGCCAAAATTTCAGACTCCAGTATCTCTTTTACAGTCGGACTAGGTAAATATTTCGATACTATTGATTACATTTCTAAATTTCTTTCTTAAGCATATACTTTCTCAAAAATGTATTTATTTTTGTATAAATATAATGATTGTAAAACAATAATTATTGTGTTTTATTGATCTTGCATGACATCAATTAGGTGTTGACTCGCAGTCTCGCCCTGACATTGTTACTCGACGCTGCAGTGCAAACATTGGATCATTCAGTTTAGAATTTAAAAACTCCAATCTAATGAATCTCATCAAAGGCTTGTTTCAGAATAATCTCAAGAGCAAACTATTGGAAATGGTAAACCTCAAGTTTATAACGCTGATTCATATCATATTTGACCGGGAGCAATATTGTTTGTTTATAGGTAACAGATGTGTCATCTTTACGAAAAATAGATTGTTTTTATCTCTTCCTCTATTGCTGTGTGTATGTGCGAGGGGAGAGGTCGCGCCACAGTGGGGGGGGGGGGGGGGGAAAACCGAAAAAAGGGGTCGCCAAGCTTAAAAGGTTGAGAACCGCTGTTTTATGGTAAGCAGATACCCTTGTCCTTGGACCCTATCCTAGGCGAAGCTCATGATGTGAATGTTGATAGCCTAGCAAGGAAAACAAATATCGTTCCAAATTGCTGCTAGGCTAGTCCAAGACATCAAACTTTAGGATTACCAGACGTCCTACAAAAGGAGAATATGTCCTCCTTTATGAGGACTCGCTCTACGTCGCATCAGTCTAAAATGTTGATATGGAGTGAGTGTGTGTGTCTGTGTTTGTGTTTCTATGGAGAAGAATTAAGCGATTGGTTGATGTCTTGGGTACGAGAGACGACTTCAGGAAGACAGAGTGAAAAGACGTGTTTTATTTTGAGTTAGATTTGTTTAAAATATAAGTTGATTTCATTTCATCTCACATGAACTTTGTTTATATATTGTAATAAATGTCATATTTAGTTTGTTCACAATGAAGTTTTTCAAGTTATTTCAAGTTTTTTAAGTTAAAATATATATTTCGTCCATCGAGGTTCGGTTATGACCACATTGTCATCCAGGGGGATGAGGGCTTTGCACTGGGGTTTTATGCCTCCTCATGTGGCTGGTGAGACCTATGTGAGCCCGGAATGTTCGGTCGCACACTGGGCAGGTTATTCCAGCTGGAGCTAGTGTCATTGGCCTTGCTTTTCTTCTCTGGCGTTTTTCTTCTGCCAGCGTCTCAGAAACCTGTGCGCCAGTTTTCACAGCGCAACGCCATGATGCTCTGTCATTTGTCAGGTGCCTGGGTCTATGCTGAACGCCTTCAGAGAATCTTTGAGGGTATCCCTGAAGCGCTTTCTTTTACCACCTTGCGAGCGCTTTCCCTCGCTTAGTTGGCCATACAAGAGTCGTTTAGGGATGCGGTGGTCTTCCACTCTGCATACGTGTCCTGCCCATCGCAGCTGGGACTGCATCAGGAAATTTAAAAGTTAAAATATAATGCGAACGTAAACAGCAAATGTAAAAATGTCCTGCATTTAGTTTATTTCCATTCCTAACCCAATGGCAATAATCAAACAATCGAAAGCAATCCTTCAAATCGTCTGGTAGAAACAAACTCACTTATATGAAACATTGCCATGCCATTCCTGGTACTATTCCCTGAAGGAAGGTCTTTGCAGCCCCGAAGATCTTGTAATATGGCCATAGATTTTAAGCTTGCGTTTTTTTTTCACAGTAGTTAGCAGGTCATCATGGGGTCCGATCGCTGCAGTAACCCTGTCTCTAATCTCTTGGTTTGTGATAAGGCCTTTGAATGTGACGCCTGGTATCCTTCTGTAGCATCCCAATTCCATGCAATGGAAAAACATATATTAAATATATATAATATTTTAAAATACTTTGTTCCACTTAGGCAGTGGACAGAAGCAAGGATCAGACTCTCAATTGACTTCGTCAGAAACACTGTTCTCAAAAAGTAATGAAGTGTTTCTTCATCTGAGAAATATGAAAGCTAAATGTATTTTTACAGCTAACGATACAGTAATATGTCTCATCAATTTAATGTTTACTTTAGTTTTATTTTTTATATAAAATTAAGCCCATCTTGTTTTTTTATTAGCTGTTGTTGTTGTTGTTATTGTTGTTGCTAGTGTTGCAGTTGATGTTTTTGTTATGTTGTTGTCCTCCTTTGTTAGGAATTCTACTCCCTTCTGTCCTTCATTAGGTGTGCCTTTTATATATATTCATCAGCATGTAATGATGAAACTATTTTCAGATCTGTCCGTTTTTAGAGAAGGAAATCAATGAAAATATAAATGCAAAATTGAAGGATATGCCATGTAAGTGTTCTAATTTTCGTTCGTAATTTTATTTTGTTTGTCAATTTACGTCGCTAGTTTTGTCTAGTTCTCGAAATTAGTACGTGAATAAGAAGAATGAGAAAAATCGTTTTATTATGAATTAGATTAGATTTAAAAAAAGCAAATAGTAAAATAATCTTCTTTAAGAGCCATAATATATAATATCAGGTGGCCGAGCCTTGCTCGGTTAATTAAATGTCCTGCCTAGCCTGACTGTCGGACAATAAGAAGTTCATGCCGGCTTTTGCCATCCATCCATCCCAGTGGTGCTACAGCCCGTGGTCTGCTTTTAGTTTTACACATCCCTTCATTCGTATCTCTAAACGCGTTCTTGTTTGGAAAGAAATATTTTAGTGTTCTAGGGTAAGCCTAGTGACGTAAGCAGCGTTTTTTTCCGTTTACGTCACGGAAAACTTTCATTCATAAATTATTCTAACCAAAATTAATGGTCTGCTTTTAGTTTTACACATACCTTCATTCATATCTCTAAATGTTTGCAAAGAAATATTTTAGTGTTCTAGGGTAAGCCTAGTGACGTAAGCAGAGTTTTTCCCGTTTACGTCACGGAAAACTTTCATTCATAAATTTTCCATTTCATTCATAAATTATTCTAAGATTGAGACATTTTCATATCGAAATAACGGTCGAACTCGAGTTTTCCCGATGTGCCCAATGGGCTGAAAATTTTTTTCTCAATAATATGCAGATACGTTGAAATTTTAAAGAAAATCGTTAGAGCCGTTTTCGAAATAGAAGAAATATATATATATACAAGAATTGCTCGCTTAAGAGTATAGAATATCAGGTGGCCGAGCCTTGCTCGGTTAAATAATTTCATATACCCGAAGTCATTTTTGGATTTTTTTTTTTTATAATTACGAAAATGAACGATTGGATAAAGACTACTAATTCGAAAAATTTCTTTAGTATTCTGTTTGTTCTATATGTAAATTGGTACGTTCAGACATTTAATTTTGGAATTAGTATATTCAATTATGGCTTTAGTACGAAACATCGAGTGACGCAAATTTCTACGTTATTGGGGAAAACTTCAAAGACTTTCTTACAAGCCAATAATAGTAGGCCTACGATAGTTTTACGATAGTTTTACGCTGTCTAGACTGTAGGAGGACTTAAGAGACTTGATATTTAATCGCCATGTACAATTACATATAGAACAAACAGAACACTAAGACTGTCAGACCATAAGAAGTTCATACCGGCTTTTGCCATCCATCTATCCCAGTGGTGCTACTGGTGCTACAGCCCATGGAAGGATATGGCCTGCTTTTACACATCCCTCCATTCAGATATCTTCTAGGCCTTTCGTCACCACACCCTAACCCCATGTTTTTTACTAAGGTTTATAGTTAAATCAAAAGTGGCTGCAGCGTACGCAAACTCGTTGACCGCTTAGAATATTGTGTGTTGGTTTCCTTTTCGAGTCGATGTGAAGCTCGAAGTCGCAGATCCTCAAGTTTCCTTAAACGCTCCTCAGAATTTTCTAGCTTGACGATATTACTAATGATTGCATTTACGAATAATAACGTTATGTCAATAAAATATTAACTTCACGTCAATAATAATAATAATAATAATAATAATAATAAAATTATTATGTTTATATAAATAATGTTTGTCTAAATGAATCTATATAAAAGACCTTCTAAAAAAACAAAGATTTAGATCGAACAAAATTATAATAATATTTGTCTTCTATAAATTTAGAGTGGAATTGGCAATGCTGTTACATCTAGATCTAGTCTAGGAAAAAAAGCGATTGAAATCTGGCTGAAATCCTATAGCTCAGACGTAGACGTATAGATCTATTTGTTTTCCTGAAAAGTTGTGAACATCTTTTCTTCTAGAAATTACAACAGAAAACCTATTAGATTATTATTAGATCTCTTCAACGCCGCAAACCTCCTGCTATTAGGGAAGAATAACGGCGAGCAACATGGCGGTTTTTTCGACGGAGAACTGAGAATCTAGTTGTAAGTCTAGAATCAAGACCTAGATCTAGACGTAGATTGTTTGTTTGTTGTTTTACATGTTTCGGATGTTCCTTCAGAATTGAAGATAGTTACTTCCTAGTCCAAACCTCCCGCAGGACGACGGGGGATGGGAGCGGGCAGGGTTTGAACCCGGGACCATCGATAAATCCAAACGACAGTCCAGCGTGCAAACCGCTCGACCAGGCAGACATCCAGATTCCAGATTCGGCGTCCATATCTTTCTTTTCGGCCTACATTATAGCTAATTAAAAATATACAATTAATCAAATTCTTATTTTAACGTGCCTTATAATAAAGGGATCAAGCGATTAATTTGTAGAAACACTTGGAAGCACTTGAGCGTCTTCATATAACCACGTGCTTGATTGATGTTCACTGTTTTAAACCTTCAACTACGGTGCGCAAATAGTTTTGTCTATTCATTCAAACGCGATAAAACTTGTTGCAAAGAAATGCTTTAGTGAACGGATGTAAGCCAGTGACGTAGGAGGTGTCAAGTTTTTTTTCCCTTTGACGTCGTGGGAAAAAATTTCATTCATAAATTCTCCATGTCATTCATAAAACCTTCAAACCAAAATAAGTTTTTCCATAATGAGACATTTTTCAAACCGATATAACGGTCAAACTCGAGTTTTCCCGATGTGGCCAATGAGCTGAGATTTTTTTTCTCACTAACATTTAGATACGTTGAAATTTTAAAGAAAATCGTTAGAGCCGTTTTCGAAATAGAAGAAATATAAATATATATATATATATATACAAGAATTGCTCGCTTAAGAGTATAGGATATATATATATCAATACTGCAGGAATGATCTCCCTTTTTCTATAAAAAGTAAATTAATGAATACTATTAATTAATTCGTTAGTTTTCAATTGATTTGTGTATTGACAGCGACAAAATTTCAATTTGATTCGAGAATGGGAAGTGGAATAAAAAAAGTGTTTTAAAAAAAAAATTTAAAAGGTAATAACTCCACACATACAACCGTATTTCACAATAGGTAAAGTTCCTCTTTCAGACCTTGCCCTCTATATGGTCAACGGTTAACAAGCCGGGTTTTATGTCATCAGCACACAAATCTCGAAATTCAAAATCCCAGTCTTCACCGAGATTTGAACCCATTACCCTAGGATAAGAAGCCAAGCATTTAACCAGTCAGACACCGCATCCTCAATATCTCGCAATTTGTAGCGTTTATTTTCTTATTAAATATCAAACAAAATAATTAATTTCCATGCTTTGTTAAGTACAACAAATAATTGTGAGAAGTTTCAACTTGATGCGAGAATGGGTGTAAGAGAATTAACGTGTACAAAATTTTATCAGCTTTGTAATAAATGGCCTAGCCAAGTTCTCTGTATTATAGTCTAATATTTGTTGGTTAAAGGGAATGGAATTCTTAATTGGTCTGATGTTACTATTTCGTCTTTGTTTTTTTTTTTACTTACTTTACAGTAACAGCCGAATTCGCTAATACGTTTGTGATAGACTATAGGCTCGTCGCACCGCTAACTATAACTTCTAGCTACCTGGAGAGTCCCCACAAGGTAAGAATTGTTTGAGTAGTCTTAATACACCAGGATATGCAAACATTCAATAGGACTACGCCCAAATCCAAGACTCCTACTCTATTCTAAACATAGAATCAAAGTGTTGGACAGTATTTGCATTCACTGTAAATGTTGGTCAAGTTAATCAGACATGGGCTGTCTATCTGTTTGACTGGTAAAAAGTTTGAACCTATTTTTTTCTTTAATTTCCGTTTCTTAAATCTTTGCACAATTATTTATTGAACCTGCCAAGGCATGAATCACATTAAAAAATTAACCAATTAGTTAGTGAATTATTGGTAATTAATTTTTTTGTTTGATATTAAAAAAAGGAAATAAAAGCTACTTTATGAAGATGTGGATGTACATATGAATTTAACCCCCTTATTACTTTTCGACGCTGTTTTTCTCCCAGTTGCCATTCTCGGATCAAGTTAAAATTTTGCATAAGTATTCATTGTTGACGACAAAATACACAATCCATCCAATCCAAATATTAACACAATTAATTAAATCAATTAGCACAAATTCATTAATTTTGCTTTAAGTAGCAGAAATGATAAATAACAGTAATTGGTAGTACTTTCCCTTGGAAAGCTTTTTTTTCCTTAAGTAATCTTTTTTTCTATTGATTGTTTTTATTGATTTTTTTCTCAAATAATTAAAATCCGTTGAGTTTTAAATGAAAAATACTTTTTAACAGCTTTATAAGTAATTAAACTTTTAACTTCCACAACAAATAAGGTAAAAAAAATAGAAAAAACTTTTGTTTACATATTGGTAAATGAAAAGGGGCTGAACACATTCTCCGTTTTGAGCAATGACATGAGATTTTCTCTGATCGCAAAAGAATTCGATAGCAAAACAATTTTTTAGCTTAATCTTTCTTAGCATTGGAAAACAAACGAATAATAAGAACACCAAAACAAAACAAAAAACTTGAAACTTATTTTGGATCAGTCATGTGATTAAATTTGTAATGGATCTAGACTATTCTAGATTAACAAGCCCGGGCATGCTACTCTGCCTCACAGTGGCGTCCGGGTGGAAACGATCGTTGGAGGAAACGAGTAGGCTTAAGGGTAGCGAAACAAGACTCCCGTGGGGGTGCCTAAGGGGGTGCGAGAGCATCCTCATTGCACTGCGCGGAGTTGTAAAAAAGCTCCCACAACCTTGTCACAACCCAGGCGCTGTTCCTCAAGGGGCCGTTACATAAAGGGCGTGTCCCACACAGTTAGCCTGGTATAGAAAAGGAAAATGGCGGGGGTCTTAGCATACGTGGCCTCTTGCCACGAGTCTGACCCACCCGCCAGACATTCATTCAGGCCGGTGAGAGGGAGCTCTTGTTCACTTTTGCTGGTCTAGAGTTCCAAGAGCCGAAGGCTCAACTCTACCTGACAGAAGAAGAAGAAGAAGAAGAAGAAGACTATCAAGAATAAATCTGTGCGATTAGAAGTATTTTTACAAGTTATTTTTGTTAATTAAGTGCTATAATCCTATCACATGTAGGGCCTATAGACAAGTTGGAAAAAAAGTGGGAGGTGGTATCTTTGTAAATGTTATCGTCGTCGCTTTTAAAACAACAAAAAAACGTGTTCACTCTAGGCTTAAGCCTCCTCCATGGGACTAATTTAACTTATGCCACCACATCTGTCAAGTACTATGTCTTTCCCTTGTTCCATACCAAACAATAATTAATAACTAATTCACAGCGCTCCCCCCAGACCCCCTTGCTGACAAGGGCGGGAAGTCTACAATTTTTCCACTTTAACTTCTGAACATTTCAAATTAGAAAGTTATTCATACACCATTGGTAAAAGGTGTTCATTGTGGAATGGTACAAATTTCGTCCCTTGCAGTAAGGCCAATGATTGCTGTGTCATTGGTGAATTTTATGATGAGAGTGACAGCCGATAAGCTCTGAATGTAGTTTGTGTATATGGTATACAATACTGGCGACAGGACGCACCCCTGCGGCGCTCCAGTGCTAAGTTTTCTCGTGCCTGACACATGCCCGTTCACTTTTACATATTGTGGGCGTTTGACGAGAAAGTTTAAAATCCGAGCTTGTATGTCTTGCTAACGTTCAATTTAGATAGTTTTTGTATCATGCGATGTGGTTGGATGGTGTTGAATGCGGATGAAAAATCTACAAATAATACTCTGGCGTAATGTCTCTGAGTATCAAGATAAACAATTCAGCATAAATAGTATTGCATCTTCTGTACTTCTTGACGATTGTAAGTGAACTGGTGCGGATCGAGGCGTGATTCGACTTCTTTCGGTACATGTTTTAAAATCATTTTCTCCATGCACTTCATTGGAATTGATGTAAGTGCTACGGGACGTAGATCGTTGTTGGAAACAATAATCTTCTTTTTGGGTACTGGAATTATTTCATATGTCTTCCAAATGGAAGGTATTTTGTACGTTTGCCAGGACTTGTTGAAGATAGCACAAAAATATAAGCCACGGGCAGGGAGGAGGAAGAAAATTCCCCCACCGCCTGAAAAAATCTTGGCTACGCCCATGAGTTATATAGATAGATAGATTCATTCATATCACGCGCTTAATGAATGCTTTGATTTCTGTTTAATTATCGTTAGGGGGAAGTTTTTTGGAAAGATGACCTGATCACAGAAAGTCCATTCACACCAAACCCTTTACCTGACGGAGTTGACAACTCGAAAATGGTTTATCTTTGGCTGTCTGACTACACGCTGCGGTCATTTGTGTATGTGGCACACATCCACGACTACCTGCAGTACACAATATCAAAAGATAGAGTACGTAGTACATTTTGTTTGTTTCATTACGTTGTCATTATAAAATAATCTTTTAATTCTTTGTCTACCGTAAGCAGAATTTGGTGTTCAGAAATAGACTTGATCTAAACAAAGGCTTTAAGTTTGAGGTACTATAGAAGAAAAAAATGTCTCAATTGTTTCATTGAGTGAGCATGCAGTGAGTCTATTTTAAACGTTTTATCTTTTGTTTTAGTGACAATCTTTAAAAGAAAATACCCCTAGAACTTTGTAACAAACCATAGTTAAACTTCTTTGGGTTAAAGAAAAACTAACATATATAATGTGTACATGTTTTTCTTTTTTAGGTAAATATTGTTAAATAGCTGTTAACTGTTCCTTTACAGCTGCCTGAGTCGATCAAACATTATTTAGATACATCTTGCAGCTCTAAGTGTGCTGGGATATTGATGCCTCAGGTAAGAGAACCTGTCTATGAGCATAGATATAAGTGTATATTTAAGGTTATCAGACGTCCGGCAAAAGGAGGACACGTCCTCCTTTTTGAGATCATATTCTACGTTCATAAGACATTGGCTCAAATGAAAAAATGTCCAGCTCCTATTCTGAAATTTAATATTTTATTTGATATCGAATAAGGGAAATAACATTTTTTGGTAGATATAGTTTTAAGGACGGAGTTCTTTCCCTTAATGTAAGCTTTTTTTTTTTTAAGTAGGATATTTTAAATTTGTTTTGTTTCGTCCTGGTTTGTTAAACTGTGTCCTCCTCTTAATAAGCTGGTTTATGTAACCCTGACTAATACTTTAATACTTTACAAATGATTGTCTGTGACATCATTGATCGATGTTGGAATCCTATTCAAATAAACAATGGAAGTAGTTTAAGCCAAACATGTCATTCTTCATTTTTGAAACAGGATACGCTATGATGTAGCCGTTCATTCACTTTTTGCATGACAGCCCTGATAGATAACTAAACCGCTCTTGGCTTACATTTTAACTTATAAAACTTGAAATAAGTTGAATAAATTATTTGTGAATAGTATTATATAAAACTTTAGTAGACTCTCGCGGCAATACAAAATAATATTTTGAATAAAATCTAACTCACTACGAATAATACGTCTTTTTACTCTCGTAATTTGGAGTCATCTCCCCTACCAAAGACAGCAGACGACAATGCTGTTTATCTTGCATCATAAACAATCTATCGCTAACGCCTTTCACCGTCACCATAGAAACACGCGCACACATAGCGTGGTGAAAATAAGATTTTGTAATAGCAGCTTGAACATCACGGAGATAGATAACTGTAGTTGTGTAAGTTAGATAACAAAGATACACATATTTTTATTGTATTTAAGTCTGCTTAAGGTATGTTAAATGCCTTCTGAACCGTTAAGCATTAACTATATATATTTAAAATTGTATTAATCATAAAGGATTAGCTAAGACTAAATGATCATAAACTGCTCGATTAAAATTCATCATGATAAATTATATTAATAATTACATCAGGGACACATATAATCTTAAATAGAATACAATCACTAGTGTGGTTATTCTTCGCTTGTTGTCTGGAAATCTTCACAGATTGGAGAAGCATTTCCTCAATCCCAGCTGGAAGTAACAATCAAGTCCACCAGTGTACCAGAAGTCAGTCTCAGTGATCAGCTATACGTGTCAACGCAGGGTCAGGTGAACATATCGGCCAGGCTACCCAATGGAGATTTGAAGTTTTTAATTTCTGCTACAATGGTGAAGAGACTTTTTACACTTCCCATTTTTTTCTTTTATGTTTTTAAAATGTTTGTTTAGGTTTATAGAATAGGAACGTTGTTAAAAAGTTAGGGCCTGTAGGCCATACATTTCTGAGTTGTGTTGACATGGACATTGTTTCGGTCATGTTTCAGACCCTGTCAGTGTCAGGCAACGTCAACGTTCAAAATAATTCAATTTCAGGAAATATTTATGACTTTAAGTAAGTAATTCTGGGAATTCATTTTTTTTATGTGATCTGATTTTGTTTATTTTTATTATTTTGGCAGTATGTTTTCTTAAACCTAATTTTATTTCTCTTCTGCAAGGGTTAAGTTGGCTGACGTGACATCAAATATTAAAACTGTAACAGTAAGTTGCCTTTATTCATTGGAAAAAAAAAGAAGAATTAACTAATCGATCTTCAAATAAAATTGTATGTTTTTGACAGTGGTATTCTATTGTAAGCTACCAGTAGCCTAACAGATTTATAAGTGTCTATTTTTTTCTGAACTCATTTCATTATATTTTTTTGTACAGGTAACCCAGGTCAACGAATTTGTTGAGTCTGGTCTCAATTTATTAGTTATTCCTGAAATTAAAGGTAATTAAATAAGTTTTTTTTAATCCTTTCATAAATTATTTTGGAGGGGATTTCCACTAGCTCTCTAACCATCTCTAACCAGTTTATTTTCCGAAAAAAAAATTAAAATATATTTATCTACAATAAAAATCTACATCACTGTCGAGGCTATCGTTATCATGTGGATGTAGCCTACATGCCCTACATACATATTACGTTTTCCAACCTAGCCAATTAAAGGAGTGTGTTTATTGTTTTGGAGTTGACAAGGAGGAAGTTTAAATGATTCAAGTTTTCAATTAAAGGGCTAGGTCTACAGCTTTTAGACGTGAATGCTATGTACTATGCAAGGAAGACAGATTCTACGAGTGTGGTAGTTTTGCCTCCAAACATTAGAATAGTAATTCCATTTAGTATGCGCTCATTGTAAAACAGCTCAGCACTTTAAGGGTTAAACAACCAATATATATATAATACATGGATGTGGCAAAATATGTAGGTCACAGCTGGGACTGCACAGCCACGGGAAACACTGTATTTCTCACTAATCTTCGGACTCGAAGACAAGCCTATTATATATATAAGCTTTTCAAAAGGGGAAGAACTCCGTCCTTAAAACTATATCTATCAATAATGAACAAGCTATTCCCCTTATTCGATATCAAACAAAATAATTAGATCCAATTACCAATAATTAATTGAGTAATTGTTTTTGTATGTATTATTCATCTTTATTTGGGTTCAGGTAGTTGATGAATTGATTTACTGAACTTTTATAGTTTACCCGCCTCAACCTGGGCAGCCCCCAGACAGTTGGGTGCTGATCCGCCACAGCCTGCCTGCTTTAATGGGTGCTTAGAGCTTAGTTTAAAACGACAAGTAGGCTGTAAACTTGCACCAAGCAACAAAAGAAGAAAAATGAAAAAGAAAAATATAAATGCACGAACTGTGGCAAACTATGCCGATCCAGAATTGGCTTGATCAGCCTCTCTAGATTCTGCCCTGTCTCAAGACGTGGCCAAAGCCAGTGACTCATCTCGGCGCATCCATTGTCTTCCGAGACAGAAGGAGCCATATATAGTTTACCTCTTAGGCTTTAAAAGACAAACTAAATGTTGTCGTCAAATTGAGCAGCCAAACATGAAATATTACACTCTCAATCCGATAATACTATTTTTGTAACGAGCCTAAAAAAGTTGTATTTTGATTTCCTGTGTGACATCCAGCCCTATAAAGAAAAGTGGATCCTTAGATTCAGATCAAAAGTTTCCTATGCAAGGTGTTTCAATGTCTACCTATCGATTGAATTACAACGTGGAAAGTTGTTTTTTTTTCTAATCTTAAGACAAATTTTGAATTAATATATTCAAATGCTTCAAAGATAAGTGTCTATTATGTACTTATTGGCATTTGAAGGTCTTAGTTTAGATATGTAAACTTATTGCAGAGATGAAGAATACAGCCATGGTCTGGCAATAGAAAATTTAGAAATAGTATAGCCTACATCTAGATAAGATAAGATAAGATAATTTTTATTGATTCAATCTAATGGAAATTCAGTTTGATTACAATTAACCTCAGCGTAACTATTGTACAAAAACAATATATACAGCTCCAATCGTCCAATCAATCATTATTCAATATACTTAACTTATAGAAAGCTACAATAATTAACTAGTAATGCTGTTTAATTCTAATATTTAGCAATCGCCAAATCTGGCATTAAAGTTCCAGTTCTCACTGACTTGGTGTTAAAGAATCCTGATGTTAAATTTGTGCAGGTGAGAAGCATAGAAGTTGTTGGAAACAATGGAATTGTTTAATTTTCAAGTATTTGTAATTATTATATAAGAAACCTTATTTTGATTTCGATAGAAGTATTTCATCTAGTTAGCTGTAGAATTATTAAATAAGTTGTATTTTTTAAATCACATCAGAGCTGTTCCCCCTTTCAGATTTTGCGATCTATAGGGCAGATGATGAAAAGGTCATCTGCTTTTGTGGAAACACGGTTTATGAAGATGTCATGTGGCCAGAACGATTTTCCGCCTAGCTAATGTCAGGTGGACGCAGGGGCGCCCGAAATTAAAAATCCCAGTC
>JADKLZ010079179.1:18836-33166 GCA_021533235.1 Biomphalaria straminea
AGGCAGTTTCAATTCGAACATTTATCTTCTAAATATGCTATTTAACAGTCATTAGTCGTGTAATTTAATTTGTAATAGATCTAGACTAGCAGTAATAAATTGAACTTTTACAAATATTTTTACCACTTGTTTTTGTTTAGTGCTATTTTATGTTTTTAGCTTTCTCATTACGCTATGATAATATCACTTATCTGGATCAGTTGGGAAAAATGGGGGGGGGGCAAAGGGTTATCTGGTAAGATACAAAAATAAGATTCCAACTCGTGGCTCACACCTCCTCAGGCCGACGCGCTAACCACTATGCTATTGAGAAACTTAGGACAAGAGAAGATTATATAGTTACATTTTGTTTATTACAATTTAGGGCGGCCACCTATAAGGGAGATACATTAATCTTATACAACCTTTTCTTTCTTCTTCTTCCTCGTTCTCATTTTACATGTGGGAGGGTTGAAATCAGTAACCTATATCTTATCTTATATAATACAGACGTTACTTCAAAAAAGAAGATGATTACGTCCTATGCGTTATGGATTCAGTCACAGGTTTTAGTGGCTAGCTCAGGCAACCCATTCCATGCTCTAAAGGCACTAGGAAAGAAAGAGCATTTGTACAGATTTGTCCTAGCATATGGGATGTGCCTTGATATTTGTGTCTTTTTGAGTAATTTTATTAATTTTTTTTTTTTGAATTTGAAGATTATGGTTCAGTGTTTTGTGTATAATTGCTACTTTACTTTTGAGTCTACTGTCCTGAAGGCTTTCTAAATTTAGTGATTTTACTAAATGTGTTACTCTAGTCAAATGTGGATATTCGTTTGTTACGAATCTTGGTGCTTTATTTTGTGTCTGTTCCAGTTTCTTAATGTTTTCTTGAGTTGAGGGGTCCCAAACAGAGGATGCACATTCTATTATAGGCCTAACCAAGGTTAACAGCGCAGTGGTTTCCAGATCAGGCAATTTTCCGTGTAGTTTTTCTTCGATGGAAGGTTGGTCGTGTCGAGATAGCTCATAATAGAGTCATTTTTTGTGTAATTGGGATGTCAGCTGATTTATTCTACACAATTATTTTAATCATTTCTTCTGGGTAGAGAGGAATTTTAATTTTGTTTGTTTGTTCTTCCATTATTGGCCAGTATGTCTGTTCGTTCTTCCATCTTTGGTCAGTTTGTCTGTTTTTTTTTCATTTCTAATGTGTTTCAATGTGTGCTAGAACCCAATGAATGACCATTTCCTTGCTGTTGATGTTAAGATTTGATTCTTCTGTTGTAAGGTAAAAGAAATAACTGTGCTAAATTTCAACATGCTCCGAGATAGGGTGTGGGATAACATGTACAAACTTTTTACAGACAGACAGATGGTGGCTGAGCGATACATTTTAGGATTTTTGGGCTCCCATGAGTCCACCCAGCTTTAATAAATAGGCCTACCTGATATTAGTTGGGGAAAAGTAAAGGCGGTTGGTTGCAAAAACAGATTACCTCTAGATTATCTGCCCTATAAACCACAGGGTCTGAAAGGGGAATATTACGTTACTTTTTTATACTCTATGAGTCTTAAATAATGAATAGTTACAAAAACTGGATTTGTATGAAAGCTGTTCTCAAAATTAATGAAATAATAAAAGTTTAGACTTTCGGAACACCAAAAAGTAGCTGTCAAGCTACAAAACACGTTGAAGTATGATTCTCAACTTCTCTTCTAGTTTTTTGGTATCTAAATTTGACTAACGGACGGACAGACCACTCAAAATTAATAGTGGAGTTCCCTTCACGAGAGCCTTATAAAAAGTCTAACTAATCGTAACATTTTCAGAACTGGTCGATCAATTTATTAACAAATACTGTCTTAAATCAGATTTATAAAATCCACTTGTAAATGTATAATATTTTGTTTTTATGTTAAATGAACACAAGGATTCAAATAAATACTCAGGTATATGTGAGTACTCACTTTAAAACAAAAATTAACCTCCATTGATTACCAATAGGTCGTCACTACTGAGGGTGCGTTTAAAGTTGCAACAAATTAACAGCTAATTAGTAAACATGTCATTGCCCTCTGGGACGCGAAACATATAAAAGTCCCACAAAATTCTCAAAGTCGACCAGTCATAGCAGAACTTTGGAAGAGACTATTGCCTCAGGTAAGAGTTACTTTCTTCATGTAGTTGGTTTTTTTTTTGTTTGTGTGTGTGTGTGTGTGTGCACTCTTGCCTACGTCATTCTTGTCCATGTGCCATATTTTTATGGTCCATAATTTCAACAATCAGTTTTCAACGACTTTTTAACTTGTAGCATCCATCTGGATCAGTCGCCTGTATCAATCACCTGTATAATACACCAGTAGCATACAAGTATTGATGTTATTATGTTGTGCACAATCACGTAGGCCTATTTTTTTTTTAATACAGAAAGAATTTCTGTAACCAAAGAAACTTTGTTTAGATTTAAAATTATTTACAACAAAAACAACATTGCAATTAAAATTTATGTTGGAAAAACACTCTCTAGACACTTAAATGATTATCTTGAAGCAAATTTTCTAAGGAATTTAGTTTTTATTCAAAGCAACTTAAGTAATTAAACATTTTTACACTGACAAAAAAAGTATAAATAGGTTATTCCTTCTACGACCATTCTCAGATGAAGTAAAATCTTTGCAGAATTATTCGTTAGCAAAGACAATACATGAATCAATAATTTTAAAATACAAAATTACTTGTAATTAATTATTTTTGTTTACCAAAAGATGGAAAAATTATTCTTTAGTATGCAGATGTATAACTCAACATGAGTGTTTCCTCCCCTTTGATAATTGTACACGATTTCTCTTTTTCTCACACCCATTCGCTGAACTAGTTGAAATTTAAAGAAGTATCTATAGCACCTAACAAAACATGAACCATTCAAACAATTAACCAACTATTTAATTGATTACTAGTAACTAATTATTTTTCTAGATATCGAATAAAGGAAATAACTTTTATAGTATTGAGACACATAGTGGAGTTATTTCCCATTAAGGGAAATATTTTCTATACTTTTGATATATTTTTGGAAGTCTATCCCTTTGATAAGATTTGTTTTTTTTTTTTTTCAAAGTATTTTTATAACTGTTGTTTAAATATACAATCAAAAGATACAGTTAAACACTAAAATTCAGCATCCTCTTTATTTTTATATCTGTACAGCCATGAACACCCTCTTCCTGTTTTTCGCACTAGTCGCTGGCATCTTTGCCCAACAAAAGCCTGGCGCCGTACTTAGGCTTAAACAAGAGGCCCTTGAGTATGGTAAGATGAATTAGATGTTACGGTTCTACTTGTATTGGACCTGTTTATAGCCTCTCGAATATAATAAATGATTTGACAGCTTTCTTCCATTCTTTCTTAAATTATGAATTAAATAGGTATGATTGATTCTATAATTTTATATATGTATATCAGTACCCAATCCATCATGTTACTGTATTTTATTCAATAATTAATGTTGTTAAAAACAAAAATTAAAAAAAATGCCCTCCCCCTCTCTCTTAAAACCTTTCATTTTTTTGGTTTCGAATATAATAAATAATGTTAGTAGTTCTAAGCTTGAACTAAAGTTACATGTGCGTTATTTATTTTCTTGTACTATATGTGAAAAGAAATATCCTATTTCAAATATTAATATAAGAGCATGACGTAATAAATTATACTCTGTGGCACTTTGCATATATTCAACAAAACAGTGTTAAGTAAATGAAATAAATTATAAAATCAGTGGTTGAAGACATCTCGATAAAAATAAAATATTTCTTTAGTTAATTTGTATCCATATATATATATATATTTATATATATATATATATATATATATATATATATATATATAGAGAGAGAGAGAGAGAGAGAGAGAGAGAGAGAGAGAGAGAGAGAGAGAGACTTATACCTTTTATGAAACATGTATGCATGACAACATCAGTGTTTCCCAAACTATTTTCCGTAACGGAACACTTCGCACATTCCGAGTATTTATCGGAACACTTTGCTTAATGTTTTTTAGAGAGATTAAGTCACATGGTGGCTACTAGTTATTATTCAAGAAGCTCACGGAACACCTATACAGGCCTAGTACTAATCTAGGGTTTCGCGAAACACAGTTTGGAAAACACTGCATTTACTGATAGAGACAAAGTTTCATTCTCTCTTCATTTGACTGTACTAAACGTTATTGGCTCTGAGTTAGATTGCTTGTGGTCAAATTGTTCTTTGTGTTTTCTCGTTAAAGGTTCAAGGATTGCCCCACGTATTGTCCAGAACATCCTCGACCAAGCCACTTTTGAGAACCTCGAAGACAAGGATGGTCTAGTCAGCTACAAATTCAAGAAGTGAGTAGATGCTATCTGAATAAATACATAAACTTTGAAACCCAAGACGAAATGTAGACGATCAAACTAAGGTTTGCTTTACGCCTGACAAAGCGTACATCTGTAACTTTAACAGCTTGCAGCGTTTCTGTAACACGTTAGTATAGATAAAACGCACAAGGTATTCCTTACGATATATAGAGCTGGTGATGTACAGCTCATTTGTTTCTATGGCCGATGGCTAACTAGGATGTCATTTGGTCGTTGTCCTACGATCTATAGAGCTGGTGATGTACAGCTCATTTGTTTCTATGGCCGATGGCTAACTAGGATGTCATTTGGTCGTTGTCCTACGAGATATAGAGATGATATAAAGCTAATTTGTTCTATGGCTGACGGTTAAAGAGAATGTCATGTGGCCAGCACAAAGTCCACATGACCTTACATGTCCAACGTATGACACGTTCCCTTAAAGTTGTGTGGACTCAGGAGCATCCTGAAAAGGCAAATGTTTCAACGGAATTCGAACTCATGACCTCTCAGTTCGGCAGCCAAGCGCATTATCACTCGGCCAACACGTGCCCTATCTCTCTTCAATAAATTAGATAGCGTTTTGAAGACGGAGTTCCTCCCCTTTAGATAAGATAATTTGTATCTTTTGTTTCTTTAAATTTTGAAAACGTATATTTGTATTTATTTGTTTTTTTTAACTTTTTTTTTCTATTAGGGTTTCCCTTGACCAAACAGAGATTGGAGATGTCAAAGTGGAGTTAAATCCAAGTATCAACGGCATTAGTGTCAGGCTTCAAAATTCCGACTCTTTACTCAGTATGGATTATGAATCTTCCATCGATATGGTCCTGTAAGTTAATACATATGCCACTGTATTAAATCATTATGGGGTTTCTGAATCAAATATCAACACACCTCGTTCATTATATGGTTACCGAATAATCGTATAAAATATGTATTTGTTTTCATCACAGTTCTTTAATTTTATAATTGTGCATTTTATGAAAATATTCACTTTAGTTTTTACGATTAGATATAGTTAGAATGGCTATCAGAGTAATTAAAACGAAATGATCTTAAAGATAATTGGACTCATAAATCACGGGTTAAATAATTACAATCTTAATTGGGTATTAAAAACAACTATCAAATTTCAGCTAAGATTGGACGAAAAAAAAGATATGCTGCTCTTCGAAATTAGACTCCGCTTCAGTCATGCGCTTTGCAACATTGAGAGTTGTTTGTTTTATAGTTTGTCTGTTTAAGTTGTAGGTAAACAAGATGAGTCATTGTGTCGTAGTCGCTAAATAATTTTACTGGAAAGTTATTATTGCAAACGGTGGTAAAAATGTATTTTGTTAAAAATCTTTAACAATAAGGGCTTTGCTTTCTAAAATTTATAAATAAACTGTGTAAATTTGTAATTAATTGACCATAACATAAAAAAATAGCGAAATTAGAAATGAGTCTCGTTTGAAATTCCGCAGACTCCAAGCTTTTTGTTGTATTAGTTTCTGTTTAAGTGCCTTACTTTGGCTTCCGTTTATAAATGCGAGAGAAGTTATGCAAATCTTTTGGCCCCAATCTAAGCCACAAGCCCTATAGATCTGTATGTAGAGTGTTTATCGCATCTGCCGCTGTCTCAAGCTAATTAAAATTTGATGTAATCAAATGTTGGATTTTTTTGGGTCCAGAAATAGATGAATAAAGGGAATTAACTATTAATTACAATAGTTGACCTGTAAGACCCCATCTCTGATGACATTGACTTTGATGAATGAATATCTTGTGTTTGTGTTTCAGTGCCAAGATGGAACACAGTGGCAGTGCTCAGATTTCTCTTAAAGATGTGGATGTTGATGTGAAGATAGCCATTGGTAAGTAAAGTTTCCCCTTTCAGACCTTGCGATCTATGGGGCAGATGATGTTAAGGCCATCTGTTTCTATGGCCAACGGTTGACGAGCAAGTTGTCATGTGGCCAGCATAACGACCAACCGCCTTTACTTTCCCCAACTAAAGTCAGGTACCCATTAGAGTTGGGTGGACTCAGGGGCGCCCTAAAAATCCCGAGATTCAAAATCCCTGTCTCAACCAGGATTCGAGCCCAGGACCTCAGGTTCGGAAGCCAAGCGCTTAACCACTCGACGAGCGCGCCCCCTGCCATTGGTAAGATGTTCATATTCATATTGAACTGTGATTGATTCTTACAATTCACAAACACTTCCTATTTCTTTTTCATTATATCCTGTTAAAAACATGTATATCATTTTAAATCAATAATTTTGCAGGGACATCGTATAATTACGTCAAACTAAAATGTGAATTTACTATTGGAGTCATCAGTCTGTGTGTGACTCTCTATTTCTTACTCTCTCAAGCCCTCAATGCAAGGAGATCTTTCTCTTTAAAGTTTGTGTTTCTCTTGCCACATAAATCTCTCTCTCTCTCACTGTCAATCTCTCTCTCCCTCTTTCTCGCTGTCTCTCTCTCACTGTCAATCTCTCTCTCCCTCTTTCTCGCTCTCTCTCACTGTCAATCTCTCTCTCCCTCTTTCTCGCTGTCTCTCTCTCACTGTCAATCTCTCTCTCCCTCTTTCTCGCTCTCTCTCACTGTCTCTCTCTCACTGTCTCTCTCTCACTGTCTCTCTCTCACTCTCTCTCTCTCGTATGCACATTCTCCCTCACTCACCATCCCGCGCCCCCTATTTATTTCTGAACGATTGGACATTTTTCCTTTAACATCAACACAATACTCAAATGTGCATAAGTGTAACGTAAACAACTATAAAGTTGTTGCTTCTTTAACTCATTAGAAGCTAACACGACTGTAGACCTCCGTGATTTGTCAAACTAAACCACGGTTCTTAATTAAGAAAATTTTTTTTTTTTATAAGCGTTCTTTTCGGGAGACAGATCTTAGTGAAAATGTGTTTGTCACCCAAAAAGTGTTTGTCACGTTTTGAGACACTAGAAAAAAAAAGTTTTTTCATTGCATCTGGTCAACTGGTCATCTTTTATACTCGATGAACGCCCCATCCATCGACAGCTTTGAACAACAAGCTAGCGTTTATATAAGGCTTGTCTTCGAGTCCGAAGATTAGTAAGAAATACAGTATATATACTAGTACCACATTCGACTTAACCTATTCCTTAGTCTGTTGAACCACACGTTTTGGCCGTATTTTCCTAATTCCTCTGACTTTTACCTTTTAACTTGACAAGAATCTCTTTCATTGACAGGTCCGTCAATTATTTAAATTGTCCTCATTTCACTCTGTCTTCTTCTATTCAGTGGAACTTATATGCTAATCAGTTATTAAACCGAAATAATGTATTAAACTTTTAGTACAATGAAGTGCAACTTGACATGGTGGTTGATATTCACTATTTACATTGTAGACATGGATTCTGATCGCGTCCCTAAATTAAGAACTGTGGACTGTAAAGCCAGCATTAACAAATGTGAATTTAACTTCTCGTCCATCGTTGTCCACTGGATGTACTCAACCATGAGTAAAATTCTACCAAGCAAGCTCCGTCAATGGACTGAGGAAAAGGTCAGTCATTGTATTATGTGATTTTAGGATCTGTCTCTGATATGCCATCATGTTTTTTTTTCCTTTTACTATCTCTCTTACTCTGTCTCTCTCTCTCTCTCTCTCTCTCTTTCTGTCTCCCTTTTTCTCATTTCTCTGTCTCTCTCTCTCTGTCTTTCTAGTTTTTTATGTCTCTCTCGCTATCTCTCTTTCTCTCTCTCTGTGTCTCTCTCTCTTTCTCTCTCTGTCTCTCTCTCTTTCTCTCTCTGTCTCTTTCTCTGTCTTTGTGTCTCTCTCTGCCTTGCTCTTTCTGTATGTCTCTGTCTCGCTCTTCTCTCTCTTTCTCTCTCTCTCTTCTCTCTTTCTTTCTCTCTCTGTCTCTCTTTCTGTCTGTCTCTTTCTCTTTCTCTCTGTCTGTCTCTCTATCTCCTTTGCAAGTATCAATCAAACAAACTTAGACAAAATTACATCCACCATTCAGTAGTCGAAAATATTGTATTAATCTCATTAAAACAAGAAATTTATCAACATACAAACACGAGATGTCGAATATTTTGTGAGTAATTGTTGTTTTTCATTCTTATTCTTCAGTTTTGCAGGATCATTTCAGAATACATTGATACCAAGACACAAGAGACCATCAGAGAAGTCAAATGTTAGTCAAATAAACTTTTTTCAAAACATAAGCTAGTACACATTTCACCCTTGAACTAATAATTTTTTTACATTCTTTGTTTAAATTAATAAACCTTCAATAAGTAGTTTACTTTAAAAACAAGTCCATATAAGAAATGTTAATGGTACAATACGGTGTTAGAGAGAATGGACAGATTTGACTTCTTACTAATAAATGGCTCTTTCATATTTTTAGTATCTTCAGTGATGGACGACTTCAAAGTTGACTACAGTCCACTCTCCAAAGTCAGTGTTTCTGAGCGTTCTATCGAAGCCAGACACAAGGTAAACATCTACTATAAGTCACATCAATAAATTTCAAAGAAATCTTTCTATAATATATCGTAAATATTTCATGATTGACTTTCTTTGCTTTCCCCCAGGGTGAAGTTTCATGGAAATCAGACAGTACCCCAAGCAACCTGGAGGCCGATGACCTCCCAAGAGAAGAGCAGGATGACGAGGACAAAATGTTCAACCTCTGGCTGGATGAGTACGTCGCTAAGACTTTTGCTGAATCTGCTCACAGCCACGAATATCTTAAAGCCAGAATTGCCGAAGATACGGTATAATAATTGATTTTTAACTATAACTATCTAGTCGCTACCTGCGGCCTAATTCACAAAATGTGGTCCAATTAGTCTCTATTTCCTTTTGTTTAAATATTTAAAGAACTATCACACATCTTAAGTCAGATAGAGTTTCCCTTTCAGACCATGCGAACTATGGGGCAGATTATGTAAAGGTCATCTGTTTCTGTTGAGCACGGTTAACGAGAGTGTCATGTGGCCAGCACAACGAACAACCGCCTTTACTTTTCCCCAACTAATGTCAGGTACCCTGGGTGAGCTTAGAGGCGCCCAAAAAAATTATAAAAAAATCCCAGTCTTGACCAGGAATCGAACCCAGGCTTTGGTTCAGAAACCAAGTACTTTATCGCTCAGCCACCGCGTCTCATTAACTCAAATAACTCAATTCAATTGTAATTCAAATTAAATATTAATTGTAACTTTACACACGGACATTGTGTGATGAAATTGTATTCATAATAAAGAGGTTAGCGTTTTACACCGAAAAGATGATTAAGCTTTTCCGTGTTGGTTATTTACAGTAATCTGTTAGTACTTTACATTTTGATTTTAATTTGAATGTACAGTATTTTTTAATACACAAAGATTATTATACAGTTTTCAAATTGTACTCTGTCCACCGCATAGACCACAAAGCTTGCTAGTTAGGTTTTTTCGTATATATTTTATGAAATTTACTTTTTTGTAACACTTTTTACTCATTTTTACAGATTTCAGAAAAAGACCAGAGAGAGAAACTGCGTCTGTCTTACGCTAGCAGCCTTATTCCTGAGGTAGGTCCTTAAATAAATTTAAGTTAGTGCTTCTACTGTTGTTCTCTTAAAAAACAAAGGGTTATCGGCTTTTTTTTTAAAAGAAAAAAGGAAGCATACCTTGTTATGTTTGCCGAGCGTTGCATGAGATAATATGTAACAACGAAAAGCTCAAGATATAAAAACAAATTTTGGTTACTATAAATTGAAATTTAAATAATGAATATAACAGTACAATTACTATGGAATGTCGTGATTTTATACAAAGGTTTTTAATTAACTTTATCTGTCTGTCTGGTAACGTTCGTACATGATGCTCCTCCAACACCCATACTCGGATTTCCCCATACTTGGGGAATATCGTGATACTTTGTAAACACAGTTACCTTCTCTTTGTTTAGTTTTTAATTGTTAAGATCCAGTTTGTATGTAAAATACAGGGAACTTCACAAACGAAGAGAAATCGATATAAAACAATAAGGGGGGAATATAAGAAACATACACATTAAATTGGATAAAAGAGAAAAAATTTGAGTGATTTTCAAACATACAGATAGAGCGTTATTTCTGTACACCATAACCTACCGCAATTTCTAGATTTTTTTGCAATATGCACCATGGATGGGAATATCCAATATTAAGGCTATACACCAATTAGATACATTGATTTGAATAACATCAGTTACATCCAATCAATTCCAGTCTAAAGGGCTAACCACATAAACAACTTTCGTTCTTTGTATCAATATTCTCTAAAGCTGTTTATTTTAACCATGTCTTCAGCTCAGCTCCAACAGCCCTGACAGTTATCTCCAAGTTGAGGTCAGCTCCAACAAAGTGCCAGACGTTGAGATCTCAGAGGAGGGGGTCAGAATTCAGCTCCATGGTGATGTCCAGGTTTCCTCTGGCAGCGGCTCTAACTCTCAACAGCTGTTCAAATTGAAAACAGTTAGTACATACTCTGAATATATGAGTATTATTTGATGTCGATTAATTCCTTTTTTTTTACAAAATCAAAATATCGATCTTGATCAGAAGAACTTTGTGAATCATTGTCATATTGATGACAAATAGTTGCGATTTTGGGATTCGCGTTAAAAACCCTGGGTAACAGAACAAGCGAAGACAGCTTAAAGGGGGGAGGTGGTCCCACCCAAGATATGCTCACGAAATTCAAGTGTCAAGCAGCGATAACGAAAGAAATGAAAGAAGCGAAGAAGTGGATAAAAGAAAAAAAAACATCGTCTTGAAATGGACTGAACAGAAACTACAGTAGAAAAAAAAGCGTACCAGCTGGTAAAGACCATCACAACCTCAAAACATGGAAGAACTACAAGATTACAAGGATTTAAACAACTAATGTTTCACTTTTAGGGACAACGTGATAAAAAGAGGGTATAACTTTATAAGAAAATAAATAGACCTTGCAATAACCAACACTGACGAATATTCTGTTCTTCGACTCAATGTTTTAAAATAAGATAACTCGCCTTTAAAGTTTTCTTAGTAGCCTATTTATAATTTCTTAATGACTTCCCTTTTCAGAGTGTTAAGCTCCTAGCCAGAGCTCACGTCGAGGGAAACAGACTTGTACCAGACATCTTGAGCTATGAGTGAGTACTAGGCGACTCTTGTCTCTTTCATTGATAGTTTGGATTGCAAACAGAGAGATTTTAGAGTTGCTATTTTACAACTATTACTTGTTTAGTATACAAATATCCAAAGACAAAATACAGCTTTTTCCATCCAAGTAGGCCTAATTCTTACTATGTGTGCAACTGAAATATTGTAATGAAGATAAATATTTATGCAACAACCATACAACCCGATTTAAAATGCTCAATAAAAGTTATATATTTTTAGATTTACAAAATTTTTTAGGCTTGATATTCCATAAATATCTAATTTTAATGATGTATTATTATTATTATGCTACAAATATTAATCAATCTTAATAGAGACATTCATACATAATGCATGTTTTTTCTAAATAGCATTGAATACGTTGTATAGAAAGTCAATTGGTCAAATATGTTTTCCTTTGACAGTTCTATTTGTAATTTCTCCACAGTGTTGAAACTAGCGAGCTAACACAGATGCAAATAAATCCCAAGGTATATTTGCTAACATTTCACTTTACGGACTAGAAAAATAATAGAAATAATGTGATTAAAAATTCCAGATCTAGAAAGAAGGAGAGAGAAGGAGAAAAAGAGAGAGAGAGAAGGAGAAAAAGAGAGAGAGAGAGAAGGGGAAAAGAGAGAGTAGGAGAAAAAGAGAGAGAAGGAGAAAGAGAGAGAGAGAGATGGGGAAAAGAGAGAGTAGGAGAAAAAGAGAGAGAGAAGGAGAAAGAGAGAGAGAACGCAGTTAGTCGATGTGATTAAATGTGGATTATGATGTTGAGTTAATGTTCTGTACTTGTCTATCTTCTAACCAAACGTAGGAGGCCGATGCTCTGAAATTCACTCATATGATAGTTAGAGAAATCGCTGTTAAACAGATTGCCAGTAAGTTCCAGTCTTTCATCATTCTTATCGATAAAATAACTTCATTGCTTCAATTTCTAGATATTTGTAGCCTACAAATGATATGACATTTATCCTCTTTTTGTGTGCATGTATTCTTAATTTTAGTTTTGAAATAGCCCTGCCATTTAAAACGTATCAATTTTAAACTATTTAATTTCATTTATCATATGTACTATGCTGTTAAATATTTTAAATGTTTTTATTCATTAAAACATTATTCAGGTTTTAAAAATGTTAGCAAATGCTCGTCAAGCAGTCTGTTCATTTGGTTTTATTCGATTTTTTTTTTTTTTGTGTGGCGTTCCTCCAGAATGATAGAGTTTTACTTTCTAGTTCAAACTTCTTACAAGTCGAGAAGGGGGGTGTGCAGAGTCCCCATGACCTGGCAGTCTTTCTGGCACTCAAGTTGAAACATGTAAACACATTTCTGTAGAAATACTTTTAAAAAAGTTGGTTTCTTGATATTTGCAGAGATTGCAAGCAGAGGACTTCCACTCATATCTCTCCCAGAGCTTCGTCTGGTTGATCCAGCCATTAGATTCACCAAAGTAAGTTCGCATACATTTTGTTTCTTGCAAAGGAAAGAAAAAAAAAAACTGTTCCACGAGGACACATACAAAGCTTTGTTTCACTATTCATATCTATGATGCATTGTACTTTTGTTTATCTTTTAGTTAACATTTCCAAGTTAATATCACGAGCTGTATTTGTTCTCTGATTAATGTAAATAGATTTTTTTTTACCAAAGCAAGAAAATCAGATCAGTATTTGTTTGTATATGATTAAGTATATGTGGTTAAATACATAACAACAAACTTTGAACTAAGAAATGTTTTGTACCTTTTCAGTAATATTGCAAACGAAGTATTTCTAGACGCTATTCAATCTAGATCTGCTGTGCGTCCATACAGTTTACATTTAAAATATAACACAACCTATTTACCCTATTCAATGAAATAATAACATTCAAATTTAAGCATTTTCATTTTTTCCTAATTATTTATCTTCCATATTTAGAGTGCAGATACATTTGTTTGACATGTTTTTCTTGCAATATAAATTTCTTTAAAAAAAAAAAAAAAACGACAATCATAAAATAAATTTGAATACTATGTTTACAACAAGATAATTTAATTTTAGTCGCATGCTTACCTTTAAAATGCTATAACTAAACAACTGAAGTTTCTTATAAAGCTTTTATCAAGTCACTCCGTCTGTCTGTCCAGGTACTACACAAAACACACGATATACATCACATTTCCCATTCTAGGATCAAGTTGAAACTTTGCACACATTTTCATTGTTCCTAAAAAATTAATCAATTTTTAAAAATTAACATTTTTTTTATTGATTAGTGGTTATTAGTATTATTATTAATTTTTTTCTTTTTTTATATATATAATAATATATAATACTCTTTATTTTCCTGAGTGTTTATCCCTACTAAAGGAAATTAAGTTTCTCTTGCTGAAGAATGTGAGGTTAGGATAGCTATTATTTATTTATAAAATTTTTTAATGAAGATTTTTGGGTGTATTAAATATCTTGTGTTTGTATACTCTGCAGGGCTCTGTCAACTTGGCCACTGATGCCCAATACAAGGATTTTGACTAACTTTATACATTGAAATTAGGGAGAAGGAACTCCTTTAAGAACGATGCAGCATCTCTCTGCGTAGAATGTTGAAACGTAGTGATGAGTCAGCATTGAACAGATGTATTAATTGACAGGGAAAAAATATACCATTTTATTACTAATATGACTTTATAGTGTTCTGTTAAATGTAGATTTAATAATATAACAGACAAAAATTCCACTCAGCAAATAAAAAAGGAAGTTATGAATTATTCTCATAAACGTGTTTTCGGTGTAGTATTAAGTTGTGATTTTTT
>JADKLZ010079201.1:0-10982 GCA_021533235.1 Biomphalaria straminea
CTAAAGACTTTCAACAAAACAATGTCTGAAGATGAGTTGATAGCTCAGTCTGTGCTCATCATTTTCGCTGGCTTCGAAACCACTGCCTCTACTTTACAGCTGTGTTACTACATGCTGGCCAGACATCCTGATATACAGGTGAGTCACCACTTTGGTATGTCTAGCGCCCACCCTTTTTTTTTTTTGAGTACTTCAAAGACCAATGATTCTCCAGCCAGTTTAAGATTGACCTACTGGCACTAAAAGAGATTGCACAACTGGAAAAAATGGAAATGCAGTTATTTATTGGAAGTAAGCAAAGTAAAAAATGGCCAGTGATATACTTTTCAATGTTTGAAATAAAAAAAATTGAAAATTGTGAAAATAGTGAAAATAAGTTTATATCATTTTTTTATATTCAGCATCTCTATTTGTATTGTAAAAAATAAAATGTATTTTGCCTATATGGAATATTATGTTCATTACTATTAAATGCTACAGATAGATGTCCAGTTTTTAAGGCTGGATTTTATAATTGTTTGACAGCGTTTGGTGTATACAAATTTAACTGAACCCAAACAAACTAGATCTAGATGGGGCTAGCTCAGTGATGCTCAGCCTCACTCGGACGGCGGGCCATTTTAATATCCGACACTCGAGTCGCGGGCCACATGACGAAAAAAAGGAAAAAAAAGGAATTATACAGTAAACCAATTTTCATTAGAAACCCGTGAATCTAGTATTTACACTAATTCATGAGAAGTTTATCCTAAACTACTTTTAAATATCCGGCTGCTGTCAACTAGAGTTGTGGCACCATCAGTAGTCACTTCCACTAATTTCTCTAAGAGAAAAAGATTCTCTGTGATGGTTGAAACTTTTTGGTCAGTGTTTCGCCACTGGCGATCGGATGCATGCTCCAAGTAGCTACTTCTTTTCTGATTTCAAAACTGTTGTTTTTATCGCGAATAAATACCAACATTTTTGATACCGCTCAAAATTTTGATATTTCGGTAGACTCGTCAGCGGCAACACAAAATAGACATACAGCCAACTCATTTTCTTCTCATATTAATGTTAGGTTAATATTCTCATCAATCATCCTCTATAGGTGTAATTTAACTATCGCGTCTCAAACCAAGAAAGACGCCTTATTTATGTATTTGATTTCCTAAAGCTGTTTAATGTTATGTTCTTTAAAGGGAGCCACTCTTTCTTTATAAAACAAATATATTTGCTTACCATCGGTACCAATCCATTTGCCCTAAAATAGGGAAAGATATTTTTAAAACTTTTTTTTTTTTGTACAATGGATTTTCACACTTTGTGCCGACGTTTCGACGGGCCGGATAGAACAACGTCGCGGGCCGGATGTGGCCCGCGGGCCGTAGTTTGGGCATCAATGGGCTAGATCAATTGTTAAAACAAAGGAAGGCGATAGCAATGATGAAGTCTTACAGTGCACCACTGATCTCTTTCAGTCCTAGAACATCAATGGCAAGTCACATTGTACGAATGGGTTTGGAACCGGATTATAAGGAGTAATGAGGACTGATGGATGAGTGGCGAAGCGATTGACTTCCAATCCGATGTGTCCCGGGTTTGAATCTGGGTCAAGGCTGTGGCTTGGAGCTTAGGGAAATTTATTACGCTAAAGGGCCCTCCCCCCAACTCTAATAGGTACCTAACATAAGTTGAGGAAAGTAAAGGCAGCTGATCATTGTGTTTGTCATTTTAAAATATTGAAATAATTGTAAAGCTAAAAGATAATTGATTATTTGGTACATTGAATGTTTAACCTAAAATAAAATATCAGTTACAATTTTCATCTAAATAACTGAAAAACGTATTTTTATAACAGCAAAGATGCATCTTTGTAAAACAGTATTAAATAGTATGCAAGATATATAATTGTAATTTAAGAAATAAAAAAAACAACATTCGAATACTGTAGTGTTTATAAACCCCGCCGATATTAGAGATAAATAAATATAAATAAAAAATTGGAGGTGGTGACTGAGATTCGAAGCACTTAGCTACCAAGTGAGGTCTCGGGTTCCAAACTAGGAAAAGATTGGGAACGGGAATTTTAGAGCGGCCTGCGTCCACCTAACTTAAGTAAGCACCTGACATTAGTTGGGGGAAAAGACAGTTTGTTTTGTCATGGGCATTTGGCTCCCTCGTCAATCGTCCGTAATAGATACAGATGACCTTTATCTCGTCTGCATTATAGATCGCAGGGTCTATAATGAATACTCGATTATTTATATTTATCTCTTTACATACACATAGATGTATACATATATCCTTTACTTACCATACACATAAATGTATAAATATAGCCGTTACTTATCATACACATAAATATATAAATATATTCGTTACTTATCATACACATAAATGTATACATATATTCTTGACTTATCTGCTAGGAGAAAGTGTTTGAAGAAATTGAGAGTGTTGTCCAATCTGACGTCCCGACGTATGAAGAACTGTCTAAACTGAGCTACATGGAACAAGTCATCAACGAAACAATACGGCTCTACCCTCCAGTTAGTTTCATTTCCAGAGAGGCAGCTGAGACGAAAACGTACGGCCACGTCACAATTCCAAGAGGCGCGTCCGTTTTCATCCCCATTTTCTTAATCCTCAAAGATCCCAAACACTTTCCGGACCCGGAAACCTTCGACCCTGAGAGATTCAGTGAAGAGAATACAGCCAAACGAGATCCCATGGCCTTCATGCCCTTTGGCTACGGCCCCAGGCTGTGCATTGGGATGAGGCTGGCTTATCTTGAGATCAAAGTGGCACTAGCCATCTCTCTTCGGAAAGTTCGTTTTGAATTGAATGATAGGACAGAGCCAAAGGAAGGAGAGGAGCCAAAAATCAGAGGTCTGGGAATCTTGGTGCCTGATAAACCTTTTAGCTTGAGTGTTAGGCTGAGATAGTAAGTTAGAAAATATCTGTTTTGGGAGATAAAGTGCATCAAATGTTAACTTGTGAAAACAAATTCACTAGTGACCATTTGTTGTACACGGGAAGTGAATATTCGCCCATAATTTATTGTTATCACATTATTGTGATTTTTGTTTTGTTTCTATTATTTGCAAAGATGGTGCTCTCTCGCCTTTGTTTTTACTAGAATGAGAATGTTCATAAAGTTTGTTTTTTTGCAGCAAAAAATATGTGGTTCCCCTGTCCCGTGTAGATCCTCGAAAAGCTTTTGAAAATCAAACTTAACAATATTTCTAGTCCTAGTGCAAGTGTTTTTTTTTTACTTTATTTTCTTAAATAGAAGTTTATAATTTATAAAATGTAATATGTAAGCTGGATTTTTTTGTTCATAAATGTCTACCATATTTTAAAATAAAATAAGTAGTAGGTAGCATGTGATATTCCCGCACTGTATAACTACTACTTGTCAGATAACTTTGGCAGTGGTTTATGTTAGTTTAATGCTAACACGTGGACAGACACACTAAGGGCTGTCCATATGTCCGAGTCAAACTCTCTTTTTAAACTTATTTACGTTTAGTGAACGAGTGTAACAATATGTTTTTTAAAGAAACATTTTTTTTTTCAAAATAATAAATACCAAGGGACATTCAAATGTCGGCTGTTGTCATGTATGATTTACAAACTCGTGGACTTTTTCCAATGCCTGGGATGGATATAAGGGAGTTTTTTTTTTTAGTTAAAAAATATAATTGACAATCATGTTATCGTCGAAAGATTAAGACAAGCAGCTAATGATAATTTCTATATATATATTTGTACAATCTTAAGGTTGGACAAACTGATCCAGTGGCGCAGCTAGGGATTTGGTGGCTGAGGGAGGAAGTCTTGATCTCTTTAGGCGTCCCTGCCTTTTTACATGACATGAGATAATGGCGTAATATTTAATGTAATTACAATTTTCGGACACTCATTTGGGGGTTCCACTCAAGTGTCCCCCATTATTAGGGGGCGTGGGGGGATTTACAAATAGGAACCTCCCTTCCCCACCCTAGCTACGCCACTGAACTTATCCCTTCTCAGATCATACGTCCAGCTCATATGTTGTTGTTTTTTCAATCCAGTGTCATTCAATGACTTGTTGTTTTTACACGTCAAGTTGAAATCTTTGTGAAGAATGTTACTGACTCTTTTTTTCATTGAAAATAAAAAAAAGCTTGAACAGAATTGTCAACTGGGAATTCCTTTCAAAACAATTTTTTAAAGGAAACAATATAACCTGTTTAGATAAAACAAGGTAGAACGTTTTAAAAAAACAAAAAATATTATAATTCCTCTCTAATAAAGCTGATGACTATCCGCCAGAAAGATCATTTTACTCTTAATAAGGAATGAATGGAAAATGTTTTACTCCGCTCCAATGCCCAACAAAACACCCTGGCTGGTTGACATTCTGTATAATAAATCTACTCAGAATCTACTTCTAAGAATTGTCCAGATTAGGTCCGGACTTGGAAGACAGTGCACAAAATGTCCCTAGCGGCCTAATTATTAAAATATTTAATGCATAAGACTTACATTCGGGAATACCCGTTGACGTATGTCTGTTCAAAATAAATTTTCCAGACCAAATTTAATTTTGGAAGATATTTCGCAAAAAAATTATAACGGTCAAACTAGAGTTTTCTCAGTGTGGCCAATAAGCTTGTGATTTTTTTCCTATTAATGGTCAAATTGTCCAGAAAAATCGCTTGAGCCGTTTTCGAAATCCCTGTCCATGCAGCTTCCAGTTTCAATTAAAAATATACAAGTTGAGAAGAGGAATTATTAGAATAAATATACTATTTCAATCTTTAGCTTAAGTGGCTTAAGGATCCTAGCAATGGAATTGAGATGCTACAGAAGGATCCTAGGCATCACATTTAAAGACCGCATCACAAATCAAGAGATTAGAGACAGGGTTACTGCAGCGATCGGACCCCATGATGATCTGCTAACTACTGTGAAGAAAAGAAAGCTTAAAATGTATGGCCATGTAACAAGATCTTCGGGACTCGCAAAGACCTTCCTCCAGGGAACAGTACCAGGAAAAAGAAGAAGAGGCAGACAGAGAAAGCGGTGGGAAGACAACATCAAAGAATGGAAAGGCCTACCATTGAAAGAGGTTTTAAACAGGGCTAAGGATAGAGAGGAATGGAGAAATATGGTCTACGAGTCTTGCTTGGTGCCCCAACGGTCCACCAGACTAAGGGATCTATTAGATCTATTCTTACTATCTAGAAATGTGCTCCTAGCGCAGGGGCGATGCCATCATTTGGGGTCATGGGGGGCCTGACACTAAATTGCCCCCCCCTCAAGCGGGGGCCCTGGGGGGGGTTATCAAATTTCCCCCTCCTCCCTCCACCCCAGCTACGCCACTGGAGTTTCTATGCGTGAACATTGCTCTAGGTTAAACTTCTCTATGAAAGAGTTTGTAATTAATACCTGGACTTGCTGGGTATAAATGAAATGTAGCTATGTTTACATTATGGAGTTTGGTCTTAACTATCTTTTTTCCTTTTTTTTAATGTAGAATTCAACTTATAAAGCAAAACATTCTAAGACTTCATTAGTAAACTTTATTTATCCCTTTTTATATGCAATGGCAAAGAAATCGGAACTTTCTGGATAGCCCTGGACCCCAGGTAGCTCAACCCGAACGTCAGTGCAGAAAGGATAAATATAATTAAAATAAATTTTATAAAAAATACCCAGAATCTAGGTGTTTTGAAACTAGGTCATGTTTTTGTAGTGATCTAGGAAGGAGTAAAGCAGACGTGACCTTGACTCTAAGTGGAAGGAGGGAAGGGTTAAACTAACCGTTAAACCAATACGGACTAAACAAATCTTTAGAGAATTACAAAGCATATAATATTTTAGAGTAATTAAAAATTTTATACTTTGCTAGACCTAAATATCCAGATTTAGTTTAAAACACCCAGTGATGAAAGCACTGTTGTCGTGTGCTGGCAAGGCCACTCGCTGGAAACAAGCTTGCTCCACTGACCTAGATTAGCTATTGAACTGACAGGGTCTTGAAAAGGGAAAGCTTTAGAAAAAAAAAATGTTCTGGACCGGGGTACGCTGCATTTTTTTCCCTCGGTGACCTGTGCATCTAACATCCGGTGTATTTCGGGTAAGGATTAAATCATTTCGTCTCTATGGATTAATCCAGCCAACTTGGTCTGCATGTGTGTAGCTGCAGCTTGGAACTCACATAACGGTAGAGTGTGTTTTGTTTACAAACAAATTATTTGAACTTCTCTCTCTCTCTCTCTCTCTCTCTCTCTTCCTCTCTCTCCCCCTCTCTCTCTCTCTCTCTCTCTCCTTCTCTCTCTTCCTCTCTCTCTCTCTCCCTCTCTCTCTCTCTCTCTTATCATTTTTCTATTTTTATATGTTATTATTCTTTTTTCTTTAAATAAGATAAAATATGTTATCTATCATTATGTACACAACATATAGATTGTGGCTCGACTAAATGGAATAATACAACAGATACAATAGATATATATGGGAGTAGTCTATAAAGTATGACAACCTAAACAAGAATTAATCGCATGGTAGCATGCATTATATCCTTTTAGAAATTTTGATTAGTCTAAGAATAGAAAGGTCAAATTTCACATTGAGCGTCGTAATCTATTTATAAACACATTTGTAGATAGAAAACAGCAAAGGGAGATGATTGTTTTGAGATTATAATTAACACGAAATGCAAAATTCTAATCATAAACACAAAAAGAGGGAAGATCTAAAGATTAAAAAAAACAAAAACAAATCTTGAACTGCGATGTAACAACACAAACAAAATGTTAGTTATACTTTGGTGTCAAAGTTTGAAGTATGTTTAAAGCCGAGTGTTGTAGCTGATTAGTGTTTGTTACATTCAGAGTAAATTGTTCATAATGTAAACTTTTGTATTGGTAAGCTTAATGTTTATCCTTAAATAGGTAATACAGTAGTAATGTATCTTTTGAAAAATAAAGTTTCATATTCAAAAAGCATAAATGTATACATGCTCACATACAATAGGATTGTTTATAATACGTCTTGAGTTATTGTTGATGTTTTGTTTTCATTATATCGTTTTAGAAATTTTGATAAGTCTAAGAATAGAAAGGTCAAAGTTCACGTTGAGCGCCACAAGAACAAAAGATGGACTATTTGTTTGGATCAATATGTTATCTGACTCACCTGGATACTGAACACATGAATAATCGCTGCTTCTGTATACTGCGATAATGTCTGCGAAATTACTTTTACCTTATAATAATAATTGCTTAGAGCTTACATACAGACATGATCACTCGATATACATTCCATAACTTGGGCCTGGGAACTTAAGGAATAAGGAAGCTCAATATTTTGTGTACTACTACTTAAAACAGCTTCATTCATTTTATAACATTTAGCGTCTATTTAACATCTAGCGTGTAATGACATTCAGCGTCTGATAACATCTAGCGTCTGACTTACTAATATCATAAACAACGGACATGCATATGATTCAAATCTAAAATCAGTTATATTTTTTAACGTAGTCAAGTATCCATTATACTAAGACCATACGCCAACATTACTCACCATCGACTCCCTAACCCTAACCCTAACCCTTGAACTGCAGATGAAGTTTACATTAGTTCACTGGTGACCCACTGTTAGAGACCCGCTAGTGCTAGTCATTTGTACATTTAAACACAGAGCACTGTTGTATCTCTCCAGTATTTTGTTGTTCATAAAGCTATGATGGATTTAGAATCGATACTATCAATATCCTGGTTTCTAGGACTCTAAAAATGGACATTACGATAAATCGAGTCCAGACTAGGATTCAACTAACTGTTGGTATATGATGATGTGTTCCAAATCCAAATGTTTATATTATTTCAAGTCTTTGTGTAGTATTCAAATAGCCAGCCCTCTGGTAGATGTGTTCGCCTTAAATCACTTGATCTCTCTACACAAGATCTTTTATCTCTGGAGATATTTACCTTAGTTCATTGCTGAGCCTGTCAAGCTGTGACTGTTTAGAAGAGGTTAGATTATCTCTGGGACAATTTTAGATTTGGTTAAGACAAATATATATATAGAGAGACGTGAGCCAATGGATAAAAAAAAAAAAAAAAAAAAAAAAAAAAATATATGTTCGTTGAAAAATTCAACGTAAAGGGTATAGGACACACGTGCTTCGCAATGTTTTGTGATTGTAATGGCTTTTAGCTCATGTGTTTTGAAGTGAAATAAGTTAGTATGAGTATTATTAGTAAGGCAATGTGTTGTGTGTGTTTCTGTATGTGTTATGTGTGTGTGTGTGTGGGGGGGTAATACATTAATTGGTGGACGCAAGTTTAACAGGTTAATTTTCTTTACAAAATATTTCATCAAAATACGCGAGCTGTTTTATCAAACTGCGAATCCGAATTGCATATAATTAATGAATCGTTATGAAGAAAATCAGGTTATAATTGTAAAATAGATCTAGATCTACTACAGATTACGATAGGTTCATTTAGTCACAGATGTTTTTATATAGATATCGATGTTGCATTGCCCGTATGACACGCAGTCAATTGAAGGTGGAAGCGAATTTAAAAAAATGTGTTTTCCTTGATTTTTCAATTTCTCTCTCTCTCTCTCTCTTTCCCCTCTCTCTCTCTCTCTCTCTCTCTCTCTCTCTCTCTCTTTCCCCTCTCTCTCTCTCTCTCTCTTTCTGTGTTTCTTTCTTGTTAGTTGAACACATTGCAGAAGGGCCACCTGGCTTTTCCTGTTGTTAAGTGAAAAACTAAATGCTTTCTAAGCACTCGCCATACACATTAGATCCCAATACCTTGGTCTGTTTTATTTCTCAATACTAGCTTTGAAAATTTCCTGACATTCGTTAGTCTCCCATCTTACATAATGGGTAGCGTCTCAAACTAGTATTCAATGTTCTTTAACAAAACCACTTTCAGCAATCCAAACCTTGTGGAACAAAAACAAAGATTATCTCTATGTATTCTCTACAATTTTTTCTGACGCAAAGAGTGTGTTTCTTTTTGTGTCACTATACCCATCGCATTCCAGTCAATGGACAACTATAATGTGTCAGCGTAATAAAGGGAGATAAAAAAAAAACTATCTGCGCATTCAAAAATTTTAAAAGCCCAATTTAATTGCAAAATCTTATTGAAGTGTCTTTTTTTTTTCTTATTTTCTTTTATTTAAATCATATTTAATAGAAACTTTTCTTTTGGTAATGTTTTATTATATATATAAATACAGTAAAATATCTTCAATAGTTTGTGCTATGGAAAAGTAAATGTGGGTGTTCTTTCATACGCAACAAACAACATAATATAACATTGCTCACCGCAGGTAACAATCTATAGTCCACATACAGATTAAAGCATAGCTATTAGATATAAGACGGTCAACCACACACCCAACAATTATTATTAAATCTTTCAATTTTTCTTTTTCACAGATCAATACTCACGTTTATAAATTTGTCCCCAAGACCAAAATAGTTTTGGAGAGTTTAAACTATGATGGAAGCAGAAGCTCAATCCAATGCATTCTTCTATGCAGTCCTAGCTGCAGTCACAGTGGTGGCTTATGTGGCCTACAAGAGGCTAGTGGACAATGAGAATTGGGAGAAGTATGGGGTCAAGCACGGCAACCTCTCAGTCACCTACATCACTCGTTTGAGGTATTACATTTTCATAATATAGTGTAATAATAAATCTAGTAAGGCCCCCTTCAGTTGAGAAGCGAATATGGATCGTCTCAAACAAATGAAATGAATGCCTGGGCATTAGCTGTGGTTGGAAAGATGTCGCCCACACAGTTGTTTCCCCTATCTCCACCCCCTCTCCACCCAGTTAATGAATTCAAAGGAACGGAAGGCGCAACTGAAAAACGAAGAACTACTCCACTGGAAAAGATAATGGCATGTGTGGAGTGCTAAGGGAACAGATAATGGCATGTGTGGAGTGCTAAGGGAACAGATAATGGCATGTGTGGAGTGCTAAGGGAACAAAAAGTACGTATTGTTATGCAATGGATTCCCTCACATTGTGGAATTAAAGGGAACGAAGCTAGGAACTCTTAAAGCCAGGAGACGTGAATGGATCAAGTCCAGGTGGTACGATAGCTGTGACCATAGCAGCACGGGACGGGAAGTCTGGAATGTTCTAAAACAAGAAGGATGAATGGTGGCTGTAAGATAGAAAGGATCAGGCAAATTTAGCACACTTTCGCACGAGACACTGTCCGATTGGAGCCTACCTCGATAGAATCCGAGAGAATAACGATCTAAGATGTTGACACTGGCACATGAAATACGAGACAGTAGAACACATCCTCTACGATTGCTGGGTGTTCAGAAAAACATTTAAAGATAAGACTAGTTTCAGAACAGATAAAACTGAAGCATGCGGGGGTCTTGCCCTGTACAGAGACAGGCAATCTTTAAAGAACACCGCCAGATATCTAGATCGTGTTATAAGAGATTAAACTAAGCACAGAGCCTCTGCACATAGAGACCTACGAATGGCGCTTTTACAGTTTTGCTAACAACTGGAGCATAAACCAGTAAGTAGGGACTCGTTAATTATGGCTGACTACTCACCTAGAATAAGGAAAACTCTGGTTCTGTCCTTTATATTTTATTTATTACTATTCAGCCACTATTAATTGAATACTTTTTATAGAAGAAAAAATTGGAAGAAAATTACGCAATTAACTGTTGGTTAGCATCTTGATGTAATGATTCTTTTTGAGAAAGAGGCGAAGACGTCAGCTTACAATACTAATATGTTTTTCTCTCTATAATTAAGAGATGGCTTTGGTCAGCTTACAATACTTTTATGTTTTCTCTCTACAATTAAGAGATGGCTTTGGTCAGCTTACAATACTAATATGTTTTTTTCTCTACAATTGAGAGATGGTTTTGGTCAGCTTACAATACTAATATGTTTTTTTTTCTCTACAATTAAGAGATGGCTTTGGTCAGCTTACAATACTAATAT
>JADKLZ010079202.1:0-10953 GCA_021533235.1 Biomphalaria straminea
CTAAAGACTTTCAACAAAACAATGTCTGAAGATGAGTTGATAGCTCAGTCTGTGCTCATCATTTTCGCTGGCTTCGAAACCACTGCCTCTACTTTACAGCTGTGTTACTACATGCTGGCCAGACATCCTGATATACAGGTGAGTCACCACTTTGGTATGTCTAGCGCCCACCCCTTTTTTTTTTTGTGAGTACTTCAAAGACCAATGATTCTCCAGCCAGATTGACCTACTGGCACTAAAAGAGATTGCACAACTGGAAAAAAATGGAAATGCAGTTATTTATTAAAAGTAAGCAAAGTAAAAAATGGCCAGTGATATTCTTTTCAATGTTCTAAATCAATAAAATAGTGAAAATAGTGAAAATAAGTTTATATCATTTTTTTATATTCAGCATCTCTATTTGTATTGTAAAAAATAAAATGTATTTTGCCTATATGGAATATTATGTTCATTACTATTAAATGCTACAGATAGATGTCCAGTTTTTAAGGCTGGATTTTATAATTGTTTGACAGCGTTTGGTGTATACAAATTTAACTGAACCCAAACAAACTAGATCTAGATGGGGCTAGATCAGTGATGCTCAGCCTCACTCGGACGGCGGGCCATTTTAATATCCGACACTCGAGTCGCGGGCCACATGACGAAAAAAAGGAAAAAAAAGGAATTATACAGTAAACCAATTTTCATTAGAAACCCGTGAATCTAGTATTTACACTAATTCATGAGAAGTTTATCCTAAACTACTTTTAAATATCCGGCTGCTGTCAACTAGAGTTGTGGCACCATCAGTAGTCACTTCCACTAATTTCTCTAAGAGAAAAAGATTCTCTGTGATGGTTGAAACTTTTTGGTCAGTGTTTCGCCACTGGCGATCGGATGCATGCTCCAAGTAGCTACTTCTTTTCTGATTTCAAAACTGTTGTTTTTATCGCGAATAAATACCAACATTTTTGATACCGCTCAAAATTTTGATATTTCGGTAGACTCGTCAGCGGCAACACAAAATAGACATACAGCCAACTCATTTTCTTCTCATATTAATGTTAGGTTAATATTCTCATCAATCATCCCCTCTAGGTGTAATTTAACTATCGCGTCTCAAACCAAGAAAGCCGCCTTATTTATGTATTTTATTTCCTAAAGCTGTTTAATGTTATGTTCTTTAAAGGGAGCCACTCTTTCTTTATAAAACAAATATATTTGCTTACCATCGGTACCAATCCATTTGCCCTAAAATAGGGAAAGATATTTTTAAAACTTTTTTTTTTTTGTACAATGGATTTTCACACTTTGTGCCGACGTTTCGACGGGCCGGATAGAACAACGTCGCGGGCCGGATGTGGCCCGCGGGCCGTAGTTTGGGCATCAATGGGCTAGATCAATTGTTAAAACAAAGGAAGGCGATAGCAATGATGAAGTCTTACAGTGCACCACTGATCTCTTTCAGTCCTAGAACATCAATGGCAAGTCACATTGTACGAATGGGTTTGGAACCGGATTATAAGGAGTAATGAGGACTGATGGATGAGTGGCGAAGCGATTGACTTCCAATCCGATGTGTCCCGGGTTTGAATCTGGGTCAAGGCTGTGGCTTGGAGCTTAGGGAAATTTATTACGCTAAAGGGCCCTCCCCCCAACTCTAATAGGTACCTAACATAAGTTGAGGAAAGTAAAGGCAGCTGATCATTGTGTTTGTCATTTTAAAATATTGAAATAATTGTAAAGCTAAAAGATAATTGATTATTTGGTACATTGAATGTTTAACCTAAAATAAAATATCAGTTACAATTTTCATCTAAATAACTGAAAAACGTATTTTTATAACAGCAAAGATGCATCTTTGTAAAACAGTATTAAATAGTATGCAAGATATATAATTGTAATTTAAGAAATAAAAAAAACAACATTCGAATACTGTAGTGTTTATAAACCCCGCCGATATTAGAGATAAATAAATATAAATAAAAAATTGGAGGTGGTGACTGAGATTCGAAGCACTTAGCTACCAAGTGAGGTCTCGGGTTCCAAACTAGGAAAAGATTGGGAACGGGAATTTTAGAGCGGCCTGCGTCCACCTAACTTAAGTAAGCACCTGACATTAGTTGGGGGAAAAGACAGTTTGTTTTGTCATGGGCATTTGGCTCCCTCGTCAATCGTCCGTAATAGATACAGATGACCTTTATCTCGTCTGCATTATAGATCGCAGGGTCTATAATGAATACTCGATTATTTATATTTATCTCTTTACATACACATAGATGTATACATATATCCTTTACTTACCATACACATAAATGTATAAATATAGCCGTTACTTATCATACACATAAATATATAAATATATTCGTTACTTATCATACACATAAATGTATACATATATTCTTGACTTATCTGCTAGGAGAAAGTGTTTGAAGAAATTGAGAGTGTTGTCCAATCTGACGTCCCGACGTATGAAGAACTGTCTAAACTGAGCTACATGGAACAAGTCATCAACGAAACAATACGGCTCTACCCTCCAGTTAGTTTCATTTCCAGAGAGGCAGCTGAGACGAAAACGTACGGCCACGTCACAATTCCAAGAGGCGCGTCCGTTTTCATCCCCATTTTCTTAATCCTCAAAGATCCCAAACACTTTCCGGACCCGGAAACCTTCGACCCTGAGAGATTCAGTGAAGAGAATACAGCCAAACGAGATCCCATGGCCTTCATGCCCTTTGGCTACGGCCCCAGGCTGTGCATTGGGATGAGGCTGGCTTATCTTGAGATCAAAGTGGCACTAGCCATCTCTCTTCGGAAAGTTCGTTTTGAATTGAATGATAGGACAGAGCCAAAGGAAGGAGAGGAGCCAAAAATCAGAGGTCTGGGAATCTTGGTGCCTGATAAACCTTTTAGCTTGAGTGTTAGGCTGAGATAGTAAGTTAGAAAATATCTGTTTTGGGAGATAAAGTGCATCAAATGTTAACTTGTGAAAACAAATTCACTAGTGACCATTTGTTGTACACGGGAAGTGAATATTCGCCCATAATTTATTGTTATCACATTATTGTGATTTTTGTTTTGTTTCTATTATTTGCAAAGATGGTGCTCTCTCGCCTTTGTTTTTACTAGAATGAGAATGTTCATAAAGTTTGTTTTTTTGCAGCAAAAAATATGTGGTTCCCCTGTCCCGTGTAGATCCTCGAAAAGCTTTTGAAAATCAAACTTAACAATATTTCTAGTCCTAGTGCAAGTGTTTTTTTTTTACTTTATTTTCTTAAATAGAAGTTTATAATTTATAAAATGTAATATGTAAGCTGGATTTTTTTGTTCATAAATGTCTACCATATTTTAAAATAAAATAAGTAGTAGGTAGCATGTGATATTCCCGCACTGTATAACTACTACTTGTCAGATAACTTTGGCAGTGGTTTATGTTAGTTTAATGCTAACACGTGGACAGACACACTAAGGGCTGTCCATATGTCCGAGTCAAACTCTCTTTTTAAACTTATTTACGTTTAGTGAACGAGTGTAACAATATGTTTTTTAAAGAAACATTTTTTTTTTCAAAATAATAAATACCAAGGGACATTCAAATGTCGGCTGTTGTCATGTATGATTTACAAACTCGTGGACTTTTTCCAATGCCTGGGATGGATATAAGGGAGTTTTTTTTTTTAGTTAAAAAATATAATTGACAATCATGTTATCGTCGAAAGATTAAGACAAGCAGCTAATGATAATTTCTATATATATATTTGTACAATCTTAAGGTTGGACAAACTGATCCAGTGGCGCAGCTAGGGATTTGGTGGCTGAGGGAGGAAGTCTTGATCTCTTTAGGCGTCCCTGCCTTTTTACATGACATGAGATAATGGCGTAATATTTAATGTAATTACAATTTTCGGACACTCATTTGGGGGTTCCACTCAAGTGTCCCCCATTATTAGGGGGCGTGGGGGGATTTACAAATAGGAACCTCCCTTCCCCACCCTAGCTACGCCACTGAACTTATCCCTTCTCAGATCATACGTCCAGCTCATATGTTGTTGTTTTTTCAATCCAGTGTCATTCAATGACTTGTTGTTTTTACACGTCAAGTTGAAATCTTTGTGAAGAATGTTACTGACTCTTTTTTTCATTGAAAATAAAAAAAAGCTTGAACAGAATTGTCAACTGGGAATTCCTTTCAAAACAATTTTTTAAAGGAAACAATATAACCTGTTTAGATAAAACAAGGTAGAACGTTTTAAAAAAACAAAAAATATTATAATTCCTCTCTAATAAAGCTGATGACTATCCGCCAGAAAGATCATTTTACTCTTAATAAGGAATGAATGGAAAATGTTTTACTCCGCTCCAATGCCCAACAAAACACCCTGGCTGGTTGACATTCTGTATAATAAATCTACTCAGAATCTACTTCTAAGAATTGTCCAGATTAGGTCCGGACTTGGAAGACAGTGCACAAAATGTCCCTAGCGGCCTAATTATTAAAATATTTAATGCATAAGACTTACATTCGGGAATACCCGTTGACGTATGTCTGTTCAAAATAAATTTTCCAGACCAAATTTAATTTTGGAAGATATTTCGCAAAAAAATTATAACGGTCAAACTAGAGTTTTCTCAGTGTGGCCAATAAGCTTGTGATTTTTTTCCTATTAATGGTCAAATTGTCCAGAAAAATCGCTTGAGCCGTTTTCGAAATCCCTGTCCATGCAGCTTCCAGTTTCAATTAAAAATATACAAGTTGAGAAGAGGAATTATTAGAATAAATATACTATTTCAATCTTTAGCTTAAGTGGCTTAAGGATCCTAGCAATGGAATTGAGATGCTACAGAAGGATCCTAGGCATCACATTTAAAGACCGCATCACAAATCAAGAGATTAGAGACAGGGTTACTGCAGCGATCGGACCCCATGATGATCTGCTAACTACTGTGAAGAAAAGAAAGCTTAAAATGTATGGCCATGTAACAAGATCTTCGGGACTCGCAAAGACCTTCCTCCAGGGAACAGTACCAGGAAAAAGAAGAAGAGGCAGACAGAGAAAGCGGTGGGAAGACAACATCAAAGAATGGAAAGGCCTACCATTGAAAGAGGTTTTAAACAGGGCTAAGGATAGAGAGGAATGGAGAAATATGGTCTACGAGTCTTGCTTGGTGCCCCAACGGTCCACCAGACTAAGGGATCTATTAGATCTATTCTTACTATCTAGAAATGTGCTCCTAGCGCAGGGGCGATGCCATCATTTGGGGTCATGGGGGGCCTGACACTAAATTGCCCCCCCCTCAAGCGGGGGCCCTGGGGGGGGTTATCAAATTTCCCCCTCCTCCCTCCACCCCAGCTACGCCACTGGAGTTTCTATGCGTGAACATTGCTCTAGGTTAAACTTCTCTATGAAAGAGTTTGTAATTAATACCTGGACTTGCTGGGTATAAATGAAATGTAGCTATGTTTACATTATGGAGTTTGGTCTTAACTATCTTTTTTCCTTTTTTTTAATGTAGAATTCAACTTATAAAGCAAAACATTCTAAGACTTCATTAGTAAACTTTATTTATCCCTTTTTATATGCAATGGCAAAGAAATCGGAACTTTCTGGATAGCCCTGGACCCCAGGTAGCTCAACCCGAACGTCAGTGCAGAAAGGATAAATATAATTAAAATAAATTTTATAAAAAATACCCAGAATCTAGGTGTTTTGAAACTAGGTCATGTTTTTGTAGTGATCTAGGAAGGAGTAAAGCAGACGTGACCTTGACTCTAAGTGGAAGGAGGGAAGGGTTAAACTAACCGTTAAACCAATACGGACTAAACAAATCTTTAGAGAATTACAAAGCATATAATATTTTAGAGTAATTAAAAATTTTATACTTTGCTAGACCTAAATATCCAGATTTAGTTTAAAACACCCAGTGATGAAAGCACTGTTGTCGTGTGCTGGCAAGGCCACTCGCTGGAAACAAGCTTGCTCCACTGACCTAGATTAGCTATTGAACTGACAGGGTCTTGAAAAGGGAAAGCTTTAGAAAAAAAAATGTTCTGGACCGGGGTACGCTGCATTTTTTTTTCCCTCGGTGACCTGTGCATCTAACATCCGGTGTATTTCGGGTAAGGATTAAATCATTTCGTCTCTAATGGATTAATCCAGCCAACTTGGTCTGCATGTGTGTAGCTGCAGCTTGGAACTCACATAACGGTAGAGTGTGTTTTGTTTACAAACAGATTATTTGAACTCATCTCTCTCTCTCTCTCTCTCTTTCTCTCTCCCTCTCTCTCTTCCTCTCTCTCTCTCCCTCTCTCTCTCTCCCTCTCTCTCTCTCTCTCTCTCATCATTTTTCTATTTTTATATGTTATTATTCTTTTTTTTCTTTAAATAAGATAAAATATGTTATCTATCATTATGTACACAACATATAGATTATGGCTCGACTAAATGGAATAATACAACAGATACAATAGATTCATATGGGAGTAGTCTATAAAGTATGACAACCTAAACAAGAATTAATCGCATGGTAGCATGCATTATATCCTTTTAGAAATTTTGATTAGTCTAAGAATAGAAAGGTCAAATTTCACATTGAGCGTCGTAATCTATTTATAAACACATAGATAGAAAACAGCAAAGGGAGATGATTGTTTTGAGATTATAATTAACACGAAATGCAAAATTCTAATCATAAACACAAAGAGAGGGAAGATCTAAGGATAAAAAAAAAAAAACAGAAATCTTCAACTGCGATGTAACACAAACACAATGTTAATTATACTTTGGTGTCAAAGTTTGAAGTATGTTTAAAACCAAGTGTTGTAGCTGATTAGTGTTTGTTAGATTCAGAGTAAATTGTCCATAATGTAAACTTTTGTATTGATAAGATTAGCGTTAATTCTTAAATAAGTAATATAGTAATTATGTATCTTTTGAAAAATAAAGTTTCATATTCAAAAAGCATAAATGTATATATGCTTACATACAATAGGATTGTTTATAACATGTCTTGACTTATTGTTGTTGTTTTTTTTTTCATTATATCGTTTTAGAAATTTTGATTAGTCTAAGAATAGAAAGGTCAAAGCTCACGTTGAGCGCCACAAGAACAAAAGATGGACTATTTGTTTGGATCAATATGTTATCTGACTCACCTGGATACTGAACACATGAATAATCGCTGCTTCTGTATACTGCGATAATGTCTGCGAAATTACTTTTACCTTATAATAATAATTGCTTAGAGCTTACATACAGACATGATCACTCGATATACATTCCATAACTTGGGCCTGGGAACTTAAGGAATAAGGAAGCTCAATATTTTGTGTACTACTACTTAAAACAGCTTCATTCATTTTATAACATTTAGCGTCTATTTAACATCTAGCGTCTAATGACATTCAGCGTCTGATAACATCTAGCGTCTGACTTACTAATATCATAAACAACGGACATGCATATGATTCAAATCTAAAATCAGTTATACTTTTTAACGTAGTCAAGTATCCATTATACAAAGACCATACTCCAACATTACTCCCCATCGACTCCCTCCCGTTGAAGTTGAATTGAAGTTGAACTGCAGATGAAGTTTACATTTGTTCACTGGTGACCCACTGTTAGAGACCCGCTAGTGCTAGTCATTTGTACATTTAAACACAGAGCACTGTTGTATCTCTCCAGTATTTTGTTGTTCATGAGGCTATGATGGATTTAGAATCGATACTATCAATATCCTGGTTTCTAGGACTCTAAAAATGGACATTACGATTAATCGAGTCCAGACTAGGATTCAACTAGCTGTTGGTATATGATGATGTGTTCCGAATCCAAATGTTTATATTATTTCAAGTCTTTGTGTAGTATTCTAATAGCCAGCCCTCTGGTAGATGTGTTCGCCTTAAATCACTTGATCTCTCTACACAAGATCTTTTATCTCTGGAGATATTTACCTTAGTTCATTGCTGAGCCTGTCAAGCTGTGACTGTTTAGAAGAGGTTAGATTATCTCTGGGACAATTTTAGATTTGGTTAAGACAAATATATATATAGAGAGACGTGAGCCAATGGATAAAAAAAAAAAAAAAAAAAAAAAAAAAAATATATGTTCGTTGAAAAATTCAACGTAAAGGGTATAGGACACACGTGCTTCGCAATGTTTTGTGATTGTAATGGCTTTTAGCTCATGTGTTTTGAAGTGAAATAAGTTAGTATGAGTATTATTAGTAAGGCAATGTGTTGTGTGTGTTTCTGTATGTGTTATGTGTGTGTGTGTGTGGGGGGGTAATACATTAATTGGTGGACGCAAGTTTAACAGGTTAATTTTCTTTACAAAATATTTCATCAAAATACGCGAGCTGTTTTATCAAACTGCGAATCCGAATTGCATATAATTAATGAATCGTTATGAAGAAAATCAGGTTATAATTGTAAAATAGATCTAGATCTACTACAGATTACGATAGGTTCATTTAGTCACAGATGTTTTTATATAGATATCGATGTTGCATTGCCCGTATGACACGCAGTCAATTGAAGGTGGAAGCGAATTTAAAAAAATGTGTTTTCCTTGATTTTTCAATTTCTCTCTCTCTCTCTCTCTTTCCCCTCTCTCTCTCTCTCTCTCTCTCTCTCTCTCTCTCTCTTTCCCCTCTCTCTCTCTCTCTCTCTTTCTGTGTTTCTTTCTTGTTAGTTGAACACATTGCAGAAGGGCCACCTGGCTTTTCCTGTTGTTAAGTGAAAAACTAAATGCTTTCTAAGCACTCGCCATACACATTAGATCCCAATACCTTGGTCTGTTTTATTTCTCAATACTAGCTTTGAAAATTTCCTGACATTCGTTAGTCTCCCATCTTACATAATGGGTAGCGTCTCAAACTAGTATTCAATGTTCTTTAACAAAACCACTTTCAGCAATCCAAACCTTGTGGAACAAAAACAAAGATTATCTCTATGTATTCTCTACAATTTTTTCTGACGCAAAGAGTGTGTTTCTTTTTGTGTCACTATACCCATCGCATTCCAGTCAATGGACAACTATAATGTGTCAGCGTAATAAAGGGAGATAAAAAAAAAACTATCTGCGCATTCAAAAATTTTAAAAGCCCAATTTAATTGCAAAATCTTATTGAAGTGTCTTTTTTTTTTCTTATTTTCTTTTATTTAAATCATATTTAATAGAAACTTTTCTTTTGGTAATGTTTTATTATATATATAAATACAGTAAAATATCTTCAATAGTTTGTGCTATGGAAAAGTAAATGTGGGTGTTCTTTCATACGCAACAAACAACATAATATAACATTGCTCACCGCAGGTAACAATCTATAGTCCACATACAGATTAAAGCATAGCTATTAGATATAAGACGGTCAACCACACACCCAACAATTATTATTAAATCTTTCAATTTTTCTTTTTCACAGATCAATACTCACGTTTATAAATTTGTCCCCAAGACCAAAATAGTTTTGGAGAGTTTAAACTATGATGGAAGCAGAAGCTCAATCCAATGCATTCTTCTATGCAGTCCTAGCTGCAGTCACAGTGGTGGCTTATGTGGCCTACAAGAGGCTAGTGGACAATGAGAATTGGGAGAAGTATGGGGTCAAGCACGGCAACCTCTCAGTCACCTACATCACTCGTTTGAGGTATTACATTTTCATAATATAGTGTAATAATAAATCTAGTAAGGCCCCCTTCAGTTGAGAAGCGAATATGGATCGTCTCAAACAAATGAAATGAATGCCTGGGCATTAGCTGTGGTTGGAAAGATGTCGCCCACACAGTTGTTTCCCCTATCTCCACCCCCTCTCCACCCAGTTAATGAATTCAAAGGAACGGAAGGCGCAACTGAAAAACGAAGAACTACTCCACTGGAAAAGATAATGGCATGTGTGGAGTGCTAAGGGAACAGATAATGGCATGTGTGGAGTGCTAAGGGAACAGATAATGGCATGTGTGGAGTGCTAAGGGAACAAAAAGTACGTATTGTTATGCAATGGATTCCCTCACATTGTGGAATTAAAGGGAACGAAGCTAGGAACTCTTAAAGCCAGGAGACGTGAATGGATCAAGTCCAGGTGGTACGATAGCTGTGACCATAGCAGCACGGGACGGGAAGTCTGGAATGTTCTAAAACAAGAAGGATGAATGGTGGCTGTAAGATAGAAAGGATCAGGCAAATTTAGCACACTTTCGCACGAGACACTGTCCGATTGGAGCCTACCTCGATAGAATCCGAGAGAATAACGATCTAAGATGTTGACACTGGCACATGAAATACGAGACAGTAGAACACATCCTCTACGATTGCTGGGTGTTCAGAAAAACATTTAAAGATAAGACTAGTTTCAGAACAGATAAAACTGAAGCATGCGGGGGTCTTGCCCTGTACAGAGACAGGCAATCTTTAAAGAACACCGCCAGATATCTAGATCGTGTTATAAGAGATTAAACTAAGCACAGAGCCTCTGCACATAGAGACCTACGAATGGCGCTTTTACAGTTTTGCTAACAACTGGAGCATAAACCAGTAAGTAGGGACTCGTTAATTATGGCTGACTACTCACCTAGAATAAGGAAAACTCTGGTTCTGTCCTTTATATTTTATTTATTACTATTCAGCCACTATTAATTGAATACTTTTTATAGAAGAAAAAATTGGAAGAAAATTACGCAATTAACTGTTGGTTAGCATCTTGATGTAATGATTCTTTTTGAGAAAGAGGCGAAGACGTCAGCTTACAATACTAATATGTTTTTCTCTCTATAATTAAGAGATGGCTTTGGTCAGCTTACAATACTTTTATGTTTTCTCTCTACAATTAAGAGATGGCTTTGGTCAGCTTACAATACTAATATGTTTTTTTCTCTACAATTGAGAGATGGTTTTGGTCAGCTTACAATACTAATATGTTTTTTTTCTCTACAATTAAGAGATGGCTTTGGTCAGCTTACAATACTAATAT
>JADKLZ010079207.1:0-11276 GCA_021533235.1 Biomphalaria straminea
TGACAATGGTGTGGCAAAGGTGTGACAATGGTGTGGCAATGGTGTGATAATGGTTTGACATTGATGTGACAATGGTGTGATAATGGTTTGACAATGGTTTGACAATTGTGTGACTATGGTTTGGTAAGGGTGTGGTAATGGTGTGAAAATGGTGTGACAGTAGTGTGACAATGGTGTGGTAATGGCGTGACAATGGTGTGGTAATGGTGTGGTAAAGGTGTGACAATGGTGTGTCAATGATGTGACAATGATATGACAATGGCGTAATAATGGTGTGGTAATGGTGTGGTAATGGTTTGACAATGGTGTGGCAATGGTGTGGTAATGGTGCGGTAATGGTGTGACAATGGTGTGACAATGGTGTGGCAATGGGTGAAGACTGGGATTTTGAATTTCGGGATTTTTAGGGCGCCCCTGAGTCCACCCGACTCTAATGGGTACCTGACTTTAGTTGGGAAAGTAAAGGCGGTTGGTCGTTGCGCTGGCCACATAACACCCAGCTCATTAACCGTGGGCCAAAGAAACAGATGACCTTAACAACATCTGCCTCATAGATCGCAAGATCTGAAGGGGACACTTTACTTTTACACTTTAGTTGGCGACGTAAGTTTAATTTAACGCACATGGCATTGTTGAATTTATCTTGAAAATCTACAATTGTAATCCCTCAATTAAAGAAAGCATACAGAAACTAGAACAAATACAAAATAGAGCAGTGAAATTTATATAAAACGAATGTTCTTATTTGATTACAGTAAAACCATTACTAAAATCACTAAACTTAGAGACCTTTCAGGACAGAAAAATTAAAATAAAGGTAGTTATAATACATAAAACAGTAAATCAGAATTTACAAATAGAAAAACAAAAACCTAATAAAATACTCAGAAAGACACAAAATTCTAGTTTTTACACTCTAGGAAAAAATCGTACAAAGGCTCTTTCTTCCCTAGTGCCATTAGAGAATGGAATGGGTTGCCTGAATCAGCCAGGAAAAATCAACGACTTTACAGATTTTAAGTCATTGATTAATATGCATGACAAGATTGGCAAATTAAATGCGTAAGATGTAGTTATCTTCTTTTTTTGAAGTAACGTCTATAATATATATGTTAAGATAAGATAATGATAGATTTAGTTGGTAACGAGCCCAATATTTGACACGTCTGATACAAGCTGTAACTTATCGCTGCATGTCTGGACCGATTATCGTGACTTGACATCGTAATCTCTCTTGTTTGACTTCACACCTGTTGAATCATGTAATGTTGGATGATGTCTTATGTTGTCTGGACCACCTGATCCTGGTCTTTGTGAGCTCGGGCTGGACAGAATAAATAATAAAAAATTGAAGGGAGCCGTTTGGTCAGGTGGGGGGGAGGGATAATGACCTGTCAACCCAACCTGGCAAGAGGTTTGTGTGAGCATAAGCTGCTGTCTGTGCGTCGTAATCTTTTCAAGTGGTCATTTAGAAAAGGTCATTAGAAAGCGGTGTGTCAAATTTGGTATTTAATAGGGGTCATTCAAAAGTGATCATTTTAAAGTTATCTTTGATAGTGGTCATTTAAAAGGTGTTCATTTGAAAGTGGTCATTTGATAGTAGACATTTGACAGTGGCCATTGAACAGTGGTCTTTTAATAGTATTTGATTAAGAATTGTTCATTTGGAAAAAAAAAGTTAATGGTTTCATAGTTTTCAATTGAAAGTGGTTATTTGATTGTGGTGATTCGATCAGTCATTTGAAAGTGATCATTCTCAAATTAAAAGTGGCCATTTTATACAATGTAATCATCCTCAAGTGATATCTTAAAAGTGAACTTTTCATTCAAAGTAATCATTCTCAAGAGGTCTATTACAACTAGTCATTTTATTCAAAATGATAGTTCTCACGTGATCTCCTAAAAGTGATCATTTTATTCGAACTGATATCTCTCAAGTGATCTCGTAAAAGTGGCCATTTTATTAAAAGGTATAGTTCTCAGGTGATCTTTTAAAGTAGTCATTTCAAAGTGGTCATTTCAAAGGGAGTTTTTGAAATTTTGTATTAAATGTTGACCCAGTGTTTTTAGAACATGTTCTTCAAAGTTGAAAAAGAATTGCAAAGATTTAGTATCTAATTATGTACATTCAAATGTAAAAACAAAAAACCACAAAAAAAAACGGATGCTACTGCTACGGCAAATTTTTTTCGAGCTTGCAGGTGGAAAAACAAAACATGTGTTGTAAATTCTCATATTCTGATTATTACTGCACTGAATAGCCCGCTAATTGTTAACTGTTTTCAAAGCCGATTCGAGGGGTGTCGAAAATAAAGTTTTACCGGAACTAAGAAAAATAGTGCCTTGCACCTAATGAATCGCTCGTATTGTTTTGGGGTTGTTTATCATGCATACAGATGTTAATCTCGTGACAAGCTTTATTTAATAGTGAATAGGATTTAAAGTGTTGATGTGTTCAATCAGGTTCCTCTAGGTCAATGTTTGTGCTTAAAATAATGGCCGGATATAAGTATTTTATGTCCTCGGCAAAATATTTGCGAATGTCTCTAGGCCATTTTGAAGGCTTTTAATAATGCGCTTTATGCCAATGCTACTAAATAGTTACAGCTTGCAGACGTTGCTTAAAAAAAAAAAGATAATTAAGTCTAAGCACTACATGTGTCAATCTAGTCATGCATGTTAATCAATGACTTTAACTCTGCTAAGTCCTTGGTTTTCATGGCTGATTCAGGCAACCCATTCAATATTCTAATGACGGCACTAGGAAAGAAGAAGCCTTTGTACAAATTTCTCTTAGCAGTGGTGGCTGAGCGGTAAAGGGTTTGGCTTCCGTACTGGAGGTCCCGGGTTCGAATCCTGGTAAAGACTGGGATTTTTAATTCAGGATTTTCGGGCGCCCTTGAGTCCACCCAGCTCTAATGGGTACCTGACATTAATTGGGGAAAAGTAAAGGTGGTCGGTCGTTGTGCTGGCCACATGACACCCTCGTTAACCGTAGGCTACAGAATCAGATGACCTTTACATCATCTGCATCACAAGGTCTGAAAGGACATTTTTTTTATTGTAAGAATGGCAATGTCTTAGATTCCGAAGAAATTAGTGCAGTGTTTCAATTGTCCTAGCATTAGGTATAAGAAATGTGTCTTTAGCTTTGTGTCTTTCTGTTTATTTTTTATTTTTTGGGGGGGGGTTGTTTTTGTATGTGCAGTAAGTTGCAGTACAGTGTTTTGTTTTTGTTGCTTTGTTCTAATACTTTAGAGTGTTGTGTGTTCTAGACCTATGTAATTGTGATGGTATTAGTTGTGTTGAGTCTATTAGACTTAAATGAGTTGTTCGATGTTATAGACATGTGTTGTCTTTATTATGCGAGATAGACTTTACTATCTTTTTATACTTGTTTCTCAAAGATAGTTAAATTTTTTATTCACGAAATCAAACCAATAATAAAACAGTGCATAGTTTGTTAAAATTTTATCAATGCATTGAACGTTTGATATTTCTTTATTTTTAAATATTTTGATTTGTTAAATAGACACTTCATGCTTAAGTTCCTTTCAAGACACCGAAGCTATAGGGAGGATACCAATAACTTACGTCTAAGTCCATAGAAGTTGCAAGGGGAAAAGATCGTCTCTCGAAACGTAAAATGCCACAGAAGTCCATAGACAGCTGTAAGGATATTCATCCAATTTTTTAGTTATGGAGGTTTGTTTGTTTTTTTGTCCATAAAACAAATTGAAATTATTCACAGTTGTAGTTCAAGACCTTAATCATAGAGCAAGTGATTTAAAATTATCCGATTCTGAAGTTCAAGAATGTTATTTTTCCAAATGGCAAGTGAAGTTAAAACAAAGACTTTATAGTATCCCTTTACTAGGAAATAAACCTAATAAAATACTCAAAAAGACACAAAAAAGGCACATTCCTTGTTTCATATGCTAGGACAAATTAGTACAAATTCTCCTTCTTTCCTATTGCTATTAGAGCATGGAATAGGTTGCCTGAGTCAGCCAGGAAAACCTATGACTTGGAAGAATTTAAGTCATTGGTTAACAATAGTTAACATGCATGACTACATTGACACATGAAATGCTTTGAACTTTACCATCTACTTTTTGAAAAGCATGTTCCAAAGAAACAGAAAAAAAAATTGAAAAGCAAAGAATGCAAGAATGAAACGATTTATTTACATTAGAAGTATTTACACAGTGAACACATATATTAAACACAGCAGCAGAAATTTTATTGCATGAAAAGACAAACGGGACATAACTAGATTTATTGTTATTAATTATCGTGGTCTCCCTTGTTGAGTCTCAGAAACTCTTGGCTGCTGTTGTGACTCTTCCGCGGCCCTCTGCTGGTCGCCGTCTCTTGTCATCCATGGCTCTGCTGTCGCGTCCATATCTTCTTCAGCCCATTCTTCGTAGCGCTTTCTTGGACTACTGACTGGCACCCACCAGTTCTTGCCTTCCTCCACGTCCCGGTCCTGCATTGTCTCACTCCCGAAGATCAGGGACACCAGAGGCTCCCACCAAACTCCGTGGTCGACGTAGCCCTGAATGTCCCAGTCGCGCCCAAACTTGGAGATCATCTCGTCCAGCCAGTTCTTGAAGCCCTGGCCACGTCTGCTCCCCGCGCGTCGGGAAGAGAGGAGCGTCACCAGGGGCTCGTACCTGTCTCTCAGCTCCAAGTAGCGTTTAATCTCATCCTCCCTGCCTGAACTGGCGGCCACCTCGTCCAGCCACTGCTTTAGATTCTCGTCCTCGTAGCGGCCCATCTCTCGCCTGCGGTTTAGATCGCGCAGTCTTTCTAGCCTTTGACGCTGCTCCATAAGTCTTCTGCGTTCAAGTTCTTTTATTAGAGCCTCGATCTCGGGATCTCGCGATCTTCTCTGTTCTGTAGGATTGATGGTTGTGGTATCTTCTGGAGGGAATATATCTTGGTTGTTCCCTGTTTGCATTCCCTGAATAGGATAAAAAGAAAAACACATATCAGATATAAGAATAGTGTAGGGGGTGTTATTATTTAGGGCTCGTCACTGAAAGAGATTATATACAAGGCAAAAGAGGCGGTATTCCCGTAGAAGATGGTCGACGGGTCATGTGTGGTGTTCCAACGGTTCAACGGAATAAAGGAGAGGTGAAGATGAACGTGAATAATTTAGACAGTATAATTATTTAAAAGGTATTGGAAAGTTAAAATTATTGAAAAGTATAATTATTTATTAGGTATGATTTTCAAAAGATAAAATTAATTACAAGGTATAATATTGTTATGACCTCGCCTTGCGCATCGCAAGTCTGGCTAGCGCACCTCTAGTGAACGGACTATAGCAGGATGTTTACAGAAGAGAGTAACGATTTCCGCCCAAGGCTAGAAGTGGAAAATAAAGACACTGTAGTTAATGAAGATGTTATTTGTGTACTTGTGATGTCTTATAAATAAATATATGTCTCGTTGAGTTTGCCTTGTCACTTAAGATATAACAATATATTAGATGGTACATTCTTTTTTTTTTAATTTGCAGGTTATTTAGAAGTAATTTTTATTTCAAATATATTAGTATTAAAGGTACAATTTGCAAAAAGTTGAATACTTTACTTTGTATTATTATTAAAAGCTACACTTTTCTAAAAGGTAAAATGTTTTAAAAAGGTCACAAATTATAGTTGATATTGTTACTTTGAAGGTCTGATTATTTAGACAGTATAATAATTTAGATGTTATAGTTACCTGGTTTTTCGTAGAAGCTGGGCCAATCACAGGGGGCAGGTTATTCGGAGAGTGTGGAGCGGGTGTGGCGATGGGCGGCAAAGTTTGTATTTCTGGTAGATGAGATCTCGTTGACTGAGTATTGTTGGGTATATTTTGCGGCAATGTTCCCGTGGTGCCATTAATGTTCTCTTGAGACGAGACTATCACAGTAACAGCTAGGACTATAATACAGGTGTATGAATACATTTCTACCTTGAAGGGAGACTCTGGAATAAATAGAAATTAAAACCTAGCGTAAAAATAATATCAAGTCTCGCTCGAGGATAAAGACTACGAAACTTAAACGTACCTTGTGTTCAGAAATGTAATTTAATTGTAAATAATCTTCCCAAATGAAATTAACTCTTTCTCTCCTAATCGACGATACCATCGTTGATTTGACCCAATTAAATTAAAGTTTAATTTTATAAACTTGACTTTGTGTTATATAAATGAGTATGATTTCCCTTTAATTATATACCGAATACAACATTTTCTGATAACAAACAACAAAGCTATTGAAGCTTAATCATAAAAGGGTAGTAAAATAGTAATGAGAAAAATGAAAGAATTCCTTCGAAACGTTGAAAACTAATAACGGAGAGAAAGAGTTAATCTTCTTGACTATATTTTGTTAACGTATTCATTCAATGAGCTGTGAAAATGTAACATATTACAAGAATTTGTTTCGTACTTTGTATAAGCGGCCGTACGTTTTGAATTTAGAAGCCAAACTTATTCTTTGGAATTGGTGGGAATGTGTGGCTGAAAGGCATAAACCACTTAGCTGCCTAACAAAGGGGGGGGGGCGAGATCGAGCAGAGTTGTGTTTGCAGAGCGCCTGAGGGAAGCACGGAGATCCTCTCCCAGATACCCCCTCCCCCCCCCAAGTGGTCCACAAAAGAGTTTGGACGATGTTGTAAGCATGAAAAATGCGCTACATAAAATCGATTAAATTTGTGTTGTGAATCTGTCGTACGCCATAATTCAGTAAACATAATGGAATCATTTGTTTATGGGAGATTCTCACCAAACAATTGAACTTCAATGTTACCAATAAAATAATAGCCCCAAATGGAAGAGCTTCTAAAATTTGATTCGACGGAGACAACAAGTGCACAAACTTATCATGACAGAGCTTCTAAAATTTGATTCCACGGAGTCAACAAGTGCACAAACATCATAAAACTTTAAAAATATAACGTTGCATCTTTTATTCTGCATACAGGATACCACCAAAACGCGTGCTACTTTGTTTTTCTCCTGTAGATGAAAATCTCACTTATGACTAAGCTAAAACACGGGTTAAAAGCCATCCAGTTCTGACGACGACAGTACAGTTTCGGGGAAGTGATTAGAAGATCGTTAAACTTAAGCTATTTAGAAATCGCAGAGAATGGAGACAACAACCGAGTGAATGAAGCAATAAAAGTGCACTGGCTATTAATACAGGGGAGGGCTGGGTGTTAAAATCGGCCCAGGCATATCTATATCTTATGATGGACATCTAATTCTAGGTCTATCTGTCTTCAAGATCATTATATAAGTTTGATAATGTATCGATATACACGCATACAGCGAACTGTATAGCTGTATTAGAAATAAGTCCTATATGCTTCTTAATCGCTGAGTATGTAGGCCCTAAGAGGATGAAGCCTACTGACTACGAAAGAAGTATATTTCGAAAAATTTGTCAAAATAGTATTGGACTGTAGTATGTAAAAGATATGCTTTTAAACACGACGCTAAGAAAGCTTTTTTATAAGAGAATATTATAAAACCTAAGCAATTTGATATGTGCCATTGTGGCATCGACGCGGCCATTTCGTTGGCCCTACCGGCCATTTGGGTACCGGCCCACCGGGCATTTGCCCAAATGCCCATATAGCCAGTCCGACCCTGCTATTAAAAAGACAGTTTTCTTGAAGAGATTGGAAAAGGGTTTTAATTAAAAACCGATTAATTATTCCTTGTAGTAAAAGAAATAAATTTACTGGCACGATGCCTACAGGCCATGTTAATCTTTAGAAAGCCAGGTCGAAAGCAAGAACGAGAGTGTTTTGGCCAGCATTATTGAAATATATATTTTTAAACAACAATTGAAATGTTTAACAGTAGAAACTTTTTCGTTGACTAGGGGAAGTGAAACATATCCAGGCGTCTAAGGGAAGTCACTCGAAGACTTTTCCTGTGTGTCTGTTCTCTTTAGTGGAATATTGTTGATAATGGAAAAACATGTGCCCTTGTACCACAAAAAATCTTCATTAAGGATCAATAAAGCAGTAGTCTAAGTTTTAACGAAGCAATGTTGCAATGCGATTGGCTTCCGGACAGGACGTCCAGGGTTCGAATCCTGAACTTTTCAATTTCGAGATCTTTAGGCGCCTCTGAGTCCACCCATCTCTAATGGGTACTTGACATTAGTTGCAAAGGCGATTGGTCATTGTACTGGTCACATGACACGCTTGTTAACCGCGGGTCACAGAAAAATAATGACCTCAACATTCATCTGCCCTATAACTCGAAAGGTCTGAAAGAGGAGCTTAGTTTTAACATTAAAAAAAATTAAAAGAAAAAAAACACTACTGCTAGTTGTAAAGCCAGACAGACCATCGAACCATGTCTACAAACTAGTTTTAGAATAATCCTCTGACCGCTTCGGAACTAAACAACAGAACACTGATGACATCACCAAAGATTCCATATCAATAATCAAGTATAAACTCTTCATACATCGGTTGGAAAGTTTAATCCATTTACTCCTTAACCACCAAGCCTCAATGATTTAATGAGTTTAATTAAAACAAAAACTAGATTTACGAGAATCGATTTAAACTATATGTATCTACAAAAATTATTATTTACATAAAAATAAATTATAAATAGCCTATAAATATAATAATAATAATAAACGAGACAATCATGATAATCTCTACACCAAAACGTATGTTACCTTGGATACAATAAAGGTAAACGAGCTTTGCAGAACTCTTTCGCTTCAAAAACACTTTCAGGAGCTTATATAGCTTTTAGGCGCCCGATTTTTTAAAATTTTCAACCCTTTGTTAGGACAAGATGAATCCTCTCATTGATTGCTGATGACAAAATGAAGATGGCTCATCATAGAACCACTCTCCCCCCACCCACCCACCCCAAATCCACAAAACAAAAATGAATCTCGTCTGTTCTAGAAAAGGCGATTGACCTTCTTTGCATTAAGAGTGCGTCGCTATTGTCGTGGGTGTAAATAGCCTGTTGTGGCTCTGGGAGCGGCTGGGAGTTTTTTTTTTGTTTATCTGAAGCGTGTCTTGGGAACTACCTGACGGTATTTATATTCATATAGATGAATAACACAGCATAATCAGATTTGGTCTATTGGTCACATCATTCTATTACAATACTATCTATGATGCACCAGTAGATTGACTATTATGATTATTTAAATCAAGCGTCATGTTTTGCTGACTCAAAGAAGAATGAAAATTCGTTGACTCATCTAAAACAGGCGGGGGGGGGGGATACTCGTGTCTAGTTCACAGCGACCCCACAACACCGACAAATTTATTCACGTTATCAAGACCTGTCCAAAAAACATGCAGGGCCCCCCTGCATTTTGCGTAATATTTAATTTTTAATGTAAAAAATACTCATTTGGGGGGCCCCTCAAGTGGGGGCCCTGGGAGATTTTCAAATTCTTCCCCTTCCTCCCTCCTACCCTAGCTACGCCACTGGTGTACGTTTAAGCAAAGGGTTTAGAGTTCGCAAAAAAAAAAAAAATCTCCCCCCCCCCTTTTCAATAGTTCTGGATCCCCAATTTGTTTAGAGATTTTATTTCTGTATTTAACAATTTTTAAATTGACATCACATTTTAAATGATCTAAAACAGTGCTTCTAAAAAAATTATAAAACTCCGGGAAAAAAAATTGCTTTGTCCTACTTTCTGAGCTTCAAGAACTCATTCTACTGTCATATGTAACGCACAATCTTATCTTATAAAAAACAGACGTTACTTCAAAAAAAAAAAAGGAAGATGATTGCGTCCTACGCGTCATGCATCTAGTCATGCATGCTAACTTGTTAACCAATGACTTAAATTCTGCCATTCCATGCACTAATAGCACCAGGGAAGAAGGAGCGTTTGCACAAATTTGTCCTAGCATATGGAACGAGGAATGTAAAAAAGACGGTCAATGCACGTCACGTCAGCAAGACACAGAAGCACTGGACTATATCCTTTTGGTGATTCACCATCAAAACAAAGTCGCCATCTTCTCTTGTGCAGTCACACTTACCCAACTTATTATCGGGTTAAGAGATCAAGGCAGAATTTCTCCAGTGTTTTACAATCTATGTCCATGCCATTTCAAATTTTGAAACATAAATGTGATCTGTCTTGTCAACGATACGAATACGCAGTGGTGTATCTAAGATTGGGGTAGGGGGTCCAAATTCAAAATCCCCCCCCCGGGCCACTTGAGGGGGGAGGGCAAATAAATGTCCTTAATTTTTGTTTACACTAAATATTACGCCCCAGAAATGTAATCTTGCTATTCAAGTGAAGTAAAAAAAATACTAGACAGCATTGATCTAGAAACTAGACTATGTTATAGATGTCTTCGCTGCAACGAAAGCACGGCGTGAGACGATATCCATTACGATTTGTCACTTGTGAATTATCTCGCTAATAAACAACGGTATTATTCCTTTATTTGACTTATATACTGTACCAATTGGAATTAAGACATATATTTATTAAGGGCATTATCTCGTGTCATAATGTCGAATGTCTGAATGCAGGGGCCCCTAAACAGGTCAATTCCCCAGGCCCCAGCCCCAGGCCCCTAGATCCCTAGCTACGCCACTGTGATAATGTGTCATTCATTAGTCACGTAGAAAGTTCTCGACGATGAGTTAAAAATGGAAACATCTCATTTACATAAATTAAGTGAGAACTATATTAGTTCCGCTTAGAACTGTAAAAACAACATTGACTTTTGGGGTATTCTTTTTTTTTTTCTTATCAGATCTGAAGGATAAATATATCCAATATTTGAAAATAGCGTGATCAACGGATAGGGTTAAATCAATAAGTAGGCATCATCATGGATATATATCTTTATACATGGTAATAATGGTTCAAACGAAATAACTAATTAGCATTGATTAATTGACTAATTGGGTAATTTGGTTCATGTTTTGTCCATGCCAATGAATAATTGTGCAAAGGTTCATCGTGGTCCAAGAATAGGTGTGGGAGACGTAAGTGTACAAACTTTTTACCCGACAGACACACAGAGACACACACGGACACACAAATAGACACACAAACAGACACACAGAGATGCACAGACACACAAACAGACCCACAGAGACGCACGGACACACGAACAGACACACACAAACACACAAACAGACATAAACATACACAGACACACAAACAGACACACACAGACCCACATAAAAACAGACATACTCAGATACACAAATAGACACAGACACACACACGTACACACACACAG
>JADKLZ010079208.1:0-11284 GCA_021533235.1 Biomphalaria straminea
TGACAATGGTGTGGCAAAGGTGTGACAATGGTGTGGCAATGGTGTGATAATGGTTTGACATTGATGTGACAATGGTGTGATAATGGTTTGACAATGGTTTGACAATTGTGTGACTATGGTTTGGTAAGGGTGTGGTAATGGTGTGAAAATGGTGTGACAGTAGTGTGACAATGGTGTGGTAATGGCGTGACAATGGTGTGGTAATGGTGTGGTAAAGGTGTGACAATGGTGTGTCAATGATGTGACAATGATATGACAATGGCGTAATAATGGTGTGGTAATGGTGTGGTAATGGTTTGACAATGGTGTGGCAATGGTGTGGTAATGGTGCGGTAATGGTGTGACAATGGTGTGACAATGGTGTGGCAATGGGTGAAGACTGGGATTTTGAATTTCGGGATTTTTAGGGCGCCCCTGAGTCCACCCGACTCTAATGGGTACCTGACTTTAGTTGGGAAAGTAAAGGCGGTTGGTCGTTGCGCTGGCCACATAACACCCAGCTCATTAACCGTGGGCCAAAGAAACAGATGACCTTAACAACATCTGCCTCATAGATCGCAAGATCTGAAGGGGACACTTTACTTTTACACTTTAGTTGGCGACGTAAGTTTAATTTAACGCACATGGCATTGTTGAATTTATCTTGAAAATCTACAATTGTAATCCCTCAATTAAAGAAAGCATACAGAAACTAGAACAAATACAAAATAGAGCAGTGAAATTTATATAAAACGAATGTTCTTATTTGATTACAGTAAAACCATTACTAAAATCACTAAACTTAGAGACCTTTCAGGACAGAAAAATTAAAATAAAGGTAGTTATAATACATAAAACAGTAAATCAGAATTTACAAATAGAAAAACAAAAACCTAATAAAATACTCAGAAAGACACAAAATTCTAGTTTTTACACTCTAGGAAAAAATCGTACAAAGGCTCTTTCTTCCCTAGTGCCATTAGAGAATGGAATGGGTTGCCTGAATCAGCCAGGAAAAATCAACGACTTTACAGATTTTAAGTCATTGATTAATATGCATGACAAGATTGGCAAATTAAATGCGTAAGATGTAGTTATCTTCTTTTTTTGAAGTAACGTCTATAATATATATGTTAAGATAAGATAATGATAGATTTAGTTGGTAACGAGCCCAATATTTGACACGTCTGATACAAGCTGTAACTTATCGCTGCATGTCTGGACCGATTATCGTGACTTGACATCGTAATCTCTCTTGTTTGACTTCACACCTGTTGAATCATGTAATGTTGGATGATGTCTTATGTTGTCTGGACCACCTGATCCTGGTCTTTGTGAGCTCGGGCTGGACAGAATAAATAATAAAAAATTGAAGGGAGCCGTTTGGTCAGGTGGGGGGGGAGGGATAATGACCTGTCAACCCAACCTGGCAAGAGGTTTGTGTGAGCATAAGCTGCTGTCTGTGCGTCGTAATCTTTTCAAGTGGTCATTTAGAAAAGGTCATTAGAAAGCGGTGTGTCAAATTTGGTATTTAATAGGGGTCATTCAAAAGTGATCATTTTAAAGTTATCTTTGATAGTGGTCATTTAAAAGGTGTTCATTTGAAAGTGGTCATTTGATAGTAGACATTTGACAGTGGCCATTGAACAGTGGTCTTTTAATAGTATTTGATTAAGAATTGTTCATTTGGAAAAAAAAAGTTAATGGTTTCATAGTTTTCAATTGAAAGTGGTTATTTGATTGTGGTGATTCGATCAGTCATTTGAAAGTGATCATTCTCAAATTAAAAGTGGCCATTTTATACAATGTAATCATCCTCAAGTGATATCTTAAAAGTGAACTTTTCATTCAAAGTAATCATTCTCAAGAGGTCTATTACAACTAGTCATTTTATTCAAAATGATAGTTCTCACGTGATCTCCTAAAAGTGATCATTTTATTCGAACTGATATCTCTCAAGTGATCTCGTAAAAGTGGCCATTTTATTAAAAGGTATAGTTCTCAGGTGATCTTTTAAAGTAGTCATTTCAAAGTGGTCATTTCAAAGGGAGTTTTTGAAATTTTGTATTAAATGTTGACCCAGTGTTTTTAGAACATGTTCTTCAAAGTTGAAAAAGAATTGCAAAGATTTAGTATCTAATTATGTACATTCAAATGTAAAAACAAAAAACCACAAAAAAAAACGGATGCTACTGCTACGGCAAATTTTTTTCGAGCTTGCAGGTGGAAAAACAAAACATGTGTTGTAAATTCTCATATTCTGATTATTACTGCACTGAATAGCCCGCTAATTGTTAACTGTTTTCAAAGCCGATTCGAGGGGTGTCGAAAATAAAGTTTTACCGGAACTAAGAAAAATAGTGCCTTGCACCTAATGAATCGCTCGTATTGTTTTGGGGTTGTTTATCATGCATACAGATGTTAATCTCGTGACAAGCTTTATTTAATAGTGAATAGGATTTAAAGTGTTGATGTGTTCAATCAGGTTCCTCTAGGTCAATGTTTGTGCTTAAAATAATGGCCGGATATAAGTATTTTATGTCCTCGGCAAAATATTTGCGAATGTCTCTAGGCCATTTTGAAGGCTTTTAATAATGCGCTTTATGCCAATGCTACTAAATAGTTACAGCTTGCAGACGTTGCTTAAAAAAAAAAAGATAATTAAGTCTAAGCACTACATGTGTCAATCTAGTCATGCATGTTAATCAATGACTTTAACTCTGCTAAGTCCTTGGTTTTCATGGCTGATTCAGGCAACCCATTCAATATTCTAATGACGGCACTAGGAAAGAAGAAGCCTTTGTACAAATTTCTCTTAGCAGTGGTGGCTGAGCGGTAAAGGGTTTGGCTTCCGTACTGGAGGTCCCGGGTTCGAATCCTGGTAAAGACTGGGATTTTTAATTCAGGATTTTCGGGCGCCCTTGAGTCCACCCAGCTCTAATGGGTACCTGACATTAATTGGGGAAAAGTAAAGGTGGTCGGTCGTTGTGCTGGCCACATGACACCCTCGTTAACCGTAGGCTACAGAATCAGATGACCTTTACATCATCTGCATCACAAGGTCTGAAAGGACATTTTTTTTATTGTAAGAATGGCAATGTCTTAGATTCCGAAGAAATTAGTGCAGTGTTTCAATTGTCCTAGCATTAGGTATAAGAAATGTGTCTTTAGCTTTGTGTCTTTCTGTTTATTTTTTATTTTTTGGGGGGGGGTTGTTTTTGTATGTGCAGTAAGTTGCAGTACAGTGTTTTGTTTTTGTTGCTTTGTTCTAATACTTTAGAGTGTTGTGTGTTCTAGACCTATGTAATTGTGATGGTATTAGTTGTGTTGAGTCTATTAGACTTAAATGAGTTGTTCGATGTTATAGACATGTGTTGTCTTTATTATGCGAGATAGACTTTACTATCTTTTTATACTTGTTTCTCAAAGATAGTTAAATTTTTTATTCACGAAATCAAACCAATAATAAAACAGTGCATAGTTTGTTAAAATTTTATCAATGCATTGAACGTTTGATATTTCTTTATTTTTAAATATTTTGATTTGTTAAATAGACACTTCATGCTTAAGTTCCTTTCAAGACACCGAAGCTATAGGGAGGATACCAATAACTTACGTCTAAGTCCATAGAAGTTGCAAGGGGAAAAGATCGTCTCTCGAAACGTAAAATGCCACAGAAGTCCATAGACAGCTGTAAGGATATTCATCCAATTTTTTAGTTATGGAGGTTTGTTTGTTTTTTTGTCCATAAAACAAATTGAAATTATTCACAGTTGTAGTTCAAGACCTTAATCATAGAGCAAGTGATTTAAAATTATCCGATTCTGAAGTTCAAGAATGTTATTTTTCCAAATGGCAAGTGAAGTTAAAACAAAGACTTTATAGTATCCCTTTACTAGGAAATAAACCTAATAAAATACTCAAAAAGACACAAAAAAGGCACATTCCTTGTTTCATATGCTAGGACAAATTAGTACAAATTCTCCTTCTTTCCTATTGCTATTAGAGCATGGAATAGGTTGCCTGAGTCAGCCAGGAAAACCTATGACTTGGAAGAATTTAAGTCATTGGTTAACAATAGTTAACATGCATGACTACATTGACACATGAAATGCTTTGAACTTTACCATCTACTTTTTGAAAAGCATGTTCCAAAGAAACAGAAAAAAAAATTGAAAAGCAAAGAATGCAAGAATGAAACGATTTATTTACATTAGAAGTATTTACACAGTGAACACATATATTAAACACAGCAGCAGAAATTTTATTGCATGAAAAGACAAACGGGACATAACTAGATTTATTGTTATTAATTATCGTGGTCTCCCTTGTTGAGTCTCAGAAACTCTTGGCTGCTGTTGTGACTCTTCCGCGGCCCTCTGCTGGTCGCCGTCTCTTGTCATCCATGGCTCTGCTGTCGCGTCCATATCTTCTTCAGCCCATTCTTCGTAGCGCTTTCTTGGACTACTGACTGGCACCCACCAGTTCTTGCCTTCCTCCACGTCCCGGTCCTGCATTGTCTCACTCCCGAAGATCAGGGACACCAGAGGCTCCCACCAAACTCCGTGGTCGACGTAGCCCTGAATGTCCCAGTCGCGCCCAAACTTGGAGATCATCTCGTCCAGCCAGTTCTTGAAGCCCTGGCCACGTCTGCTCCCCGCGCGTCGGGAAGAGAGGAGCGTCACCAGGGGCTCGTACCTGTCTCTCAGCTCCAAGTAGCGTTTAATCTCATCCTCCCTGCCTGAACTGGCGGCCACCTCGTCCAGCCACTGCTTTAGATTCTCGTCCTCGTAGCGGCCCATCTCTCGCCTGCGGTTTAGATCGCGCAGTCTTTCTAGCCTTTGACGCTGCTCCATAAGTCTTCTGCGTTCAAGTTCTTTTATTAGAGCCTCGATCTCGGGATCTCGCGATCTTCTCTGTTCTGTAGGATTGATGGTTGTGGTATCTTCTGGAGGGAATATATCTTGGTTGTTCCCTGTTTGCATTCCCTGAATAGGATAAAAAGAAAAACACATATCAGATATAAGAATAGTGTAGGGGGTGTTATTATTTAGGGCTCGTCACTGAAAGAGATTATATACAAGGCAAAAGAGGCGGTATTCCCGTAGAAGATGGTCGACGGGTCATGTGTGGTGTTCCAACGGTTCAACGGAATAAAGGAGAGGTGAAGATGAACGTGAATAATTTAGACAGTATAATTATTTAAAAGGTATTGGAAAGTTAAAATTATTGAAAAGTATAATTATTTATTAGGTATGATTTTCAAAAGATAAAATTAATTACAAGGTATAATATTGTTATGACCTCGCCTTGCGCATCGCAAGTCTGGCTAGCGCACCTCTAGTGAACGGACTATAGCAGGATGTTTACAGAAGAGAGTAACGATTTCCGCCCAAGGCTAGAAGTGGAAAATAAAGACACTGTAGTTAATGAAGATGTTATTTGTGTACTTGTGATGTCTTATAAATAAATATATGTCTCGTTGAGTTTGCCTTGTCACTTAAGATATAACAATATATTAGATGGTACATTCTTTTTTTTTTAATTTGCAGGTTATTTAGAAGTAATTTTTATTTCAAATATATTAGTATTAAAGGTACAATTTGCAAAAAGTTGAATACTTTACTTTGTATTATTATTAAAAGCTACACTTTTCTAAAAGGTAAAATGTTTTAAAAAGGTCACAAATTATAGTTGATATTGTTACTTTGAAGGTCTGATTATTTAGACAGTATAATAATTTAGATGTTATAGTTACCTGGTTTTTCGTAGAAGCTGGGCCAATCACAGGGGGCAGGTTATTCGGAGAGTGTGGAGCGGGTGTGGCGATGGGCGGCAAAGTTTGTATTTCTGGTAGATGAGATCTCGTTGACTGAGTATTGTTGGGTATATTTTGCGGCAATGTTCCCGTGGTGCCATTAATGTTCTCTTGAGACGAGACTATCACAGTAACAGCTAGGACTATAATACAGGTGTATGAATACATTTCTACCTTGAAGGGAGACTCTGGAATAAATAGAAATTAAAACCTAGCGTAAAAATAATATCAAGTCTCGCTCGAGGATAAAGACTACGAAACTTAAACGTACCTTGTGTTCAGAAATGTAATTTAATTGTAAATAATCTTCCCAAATGAAATTAACTCTTTCTCTCCTAATCGACGATACCATCGTTGATTTGACCCAATTAAATTAAAGTTTAATTTTATAAACTTGACTTTGTGTTATATAAATGAGTATGATTTCCCTTTAATTATATACCGAATACAACATTTTCTGATAACAAACAACAAAGCTATTGAAGCTTAATCATAAAAGGGTAGTAAAATAGTAATGAGAAAAATGAAAGAATTCCTTCGAAACGTTGAAAACTAATAACGGAGAGAAAGAGTTAATCTTCTTGACTATATTTTGTTAACGTATTCATTCAATGAGCTGTGAAAATGTAACATATTACAAGAATTTGTTTCGTACTTTGTATAAGCGGCCGTACGTTTTGAATTTAGAAGCCAAACTTATTCTTTGGAATTGGTGGGAATGTGTGGCTGAAAGGCATAAACCACTTAGCTGCCTAACAAAGGGGGGGGGGGGCGAGATCGAGCAGAGTTGTGTTTGCAGAGCGCCTGAGGGAAGCACGGAGATCCTCTCCCAGATACCCCCTCCCCCCCCCCAAGTGGTCCACAAAAGAGTTTGGACGATGTTGTAAGCATGAAAAATGCGCTACATAAAATCGATTAAATTTGTGTTGTGAATCTGTCGTACGCCATAATTCAGTAAACATAATGGAATCATTTGTTTATGGGAGATTCTCACCAAACAATTGAACTTCAATGTTACCAATAAAATAATAGCCCCAAATGGAAGAGCTTCTAAAATTTGATTCGACGGAGACAACAAGTGCACAAACTTATCATGACAGAGCTTCTAAAATTTGATTCCACGGAGTCAACAAGTGCACAAACATCATAAAACTTTAAAAATATAACGTTGCATCTTTTATTCTGCATACAGGATACCACCAAAACGCGTGCTACTTTGTTTTTCTCCTGTAGATGAAAATCTCACTTATGACTAAGCTAAAACACGGGTTAAAAGCCATCCAGTTCTGACGACGACAGTACAGTTTCGGGGAAGTGATTAGAAGATCGTTAAACTTAAGCTATTTAGAAATCGCAGAGAATGGAGACAACAACCGAGTGAATGAAGCAATAAAAGTGCACTGGCTATTAATACAGGGGAGGGCTGGGTGTTAAAATCGGCCCAGGCATATCTATATCTTATGATGGACATCTAATTCTAGGTCTATCTGTCTTCAAGATCATTATATAAGTTTGATAATGTATCGATATACACGCATACAGCGAACTGTATAGCTGTATTAGAAATAAGTCCTATATGCTTCTTAATCGCTGAGTATGTAGGCCCTAAGAGGATGAAGCCTACTGACTACGAAAGAAGTATATTTCGAAAAATTTGTCAAAATAGTATTGGACTGTAGTATGTAAAAGATATGCTTTTAAACACGACGCTAAGAAAGCTTTTTTATAAGAGAATATTATAAAACCTAAGCAATTTGATATGTGCCATTGTGGCATCGACGCGGCCATTTCGTTGGCCCTACCGGCCATTTGGGTACCGGCCCACCGGGCATTTGCCCAAATGCCCATATAGCCAGTCCGACCCTGCTATTAAAAAGACAGTTTTCTTGAAGAGATTGGAAAAGGGTTTTAATTAAAAACCGATTAATTATTCCTTGTAGTAAAAGAAATAAATTTACTGGCACGATGCCTACAGGCCATGTTAATCTTTAGAAAGCCAGGTCGAAAGCAAGAACGAGAGTGTTTTGGCCAGCATTATTGAAATATATATTTTTAAACAACAATTGAAATGTTTAACAGTAGAAACTTTTTCGTTGACTAGGGGAAGTGAAACATATCCAGGCGTCTAAGGGAAGTCACTCGAAGACTTTTCCTGTGTGTCTGTTCTCTTTAGTGGAATATTGTTGATAATGGAAAAACATGTGCCCTTGTACCACAAAAAATCTTCATTAAGGATCAATAAAGCAGTAGTCTAAGTTTTAACGAAGCAATGTTGCAATGCGATTGGCTTCCGGACAGGACGTCCAGGGTTCGAATCCTGAACTTTTCAATTTCGAGATCTTTAGGCGCCTCTGAGTCCACCCATCTCTAATGGGTACTTGACATTAGTTGCAAAGGCGATTGGTCATTGTACTGGTCACATGACACGCTTGTTAACCGCGGGTCACAGAAAAATAATGACCTCAACATTCATCTGCCCTATAACTCGAAAGGTCTGAAAGAGGAGCTTAGTTTTAACATTAAAAAAAATTAAAAGAAAAAAAACACTACTGCTAGTTGTAAAGCCAGACAGACCATCGAACCATGTCTACAAACTAGTTTTAGAATAATCCTCTGACCGCTTCGGAACTAAACAACAGAACACTGATGACATCACCAAAGATTCCATATCAATAATCAAGTATAAACTCTTCATACATCGGTTGGAAAGTTTAATCCATTTACTCCTTAACCACCAAGCCTCAATGATTTAATGAGTTTAATTAAAACAAAAACTAGATTTACGAGAATCGATTTAAACTATATGTATCTACAAAAATTATTATTTACATAAAAATAAATTATAAATAGCCTATAAATATAATAATAATAATAAACGAGACAATCATGATAATCTCTACACCAAAACGTATGTTACCTTGGATACAATAAAGGTAAACGAGCTTTGCAGAACTCTTTCGCTTCAAAAACACTTTCAGGAGCTTATATAGCTTTTAGGCGCCCGATTTTTTAAAATTTTCAACCCTTTGTTAGGACAAGATGAATCCTCTCATTGATTGCTGATGACAAAATGAAGATGGCTCATCATAGAACCACTCTCCCGGGGGGCACCCACCCCAAATCCACAAAACAAAAATGAATCTCGTCTGTTCTAGAAAAGGCGATTGACCTTCTTTGCATTAAGAGTGCGTCGCTATTGTCGTGGGTGTAAATAGCCTGTTGTGGCTCTGGGAGCGGCTGGGAGTTTTTTTTTTTGTTTATCTGAAGCGTGTCTTGGGAACTACCTGACGGTATTTATATTCATATAGATGAATAACACAGCATAATCAGATTTGGTCTATTGGTCACATCATTCTATTACAATACTATCTATGATGCACCAGTAGATTGACTATTATGATTATTTAAATCAAGCGTCATGTTTTGCTGACTCAAAGAAGAATGAAAATTCGTTGACTCATCTAAAACAGGCGGGGGGGGGGGATACTCGTGTCTAGTTCACAGCGACCCCACAACACCGACAAATTTATTCACGTTATCAAGACCTGTCCAAAAAACATGCAGGGCCCCCCTGCATTTTGCGTAATATTTAATTTTTAATGTAAAAAATACTCATTTGGGGGGCCCCTCAAGTGGGGGCCCTGGGAGATTTTCAAATTCTTCCCCTTCCTCCCTCCTACCCTAGCTACGCCACTGGTGTACGTTTAAGCAAAGGGTTTAGAGTTCGCAAAAAAAAAAAAAATCTCCCCCCCCCCTTTTCAATAGTTCTGGATCCCCAATTTGTTTAGAGATTTTATTTCTGTATTTAACAATTTTTAAATTGACATCACATTTTAAATGATCTAAAACAGTGCTTCTAAAAAAATTATAAAACTCCGGGAAAAAAAATTGCTTTGTCCTACTTTCTGAGCTTCAAGAACTCATTCTACTGTCATATGTAACGCACAATCTTATCTTATAAAAAACAGACGTTACTTCAAAAAAAAAAAAAGGAAGATGATTGCGTCCTACGCGTCATGCATCTAGTCATGCATGCTAACTTGTTAACCAATGACTTAAATTCTGCCATTCCATGCACTAATAGCACCAGGGAAGAAGGAGCGTTTGCACAAATTTGTCCTAGCATATGGAACGAGGAATGTAAAAAAGACGGTCAATGCACGTCACGTCAGCAAGACACAGAAGCACTGGACTATATCCTTTTGGTGATTCACCATCAAAACAAAGTCGCCATCTTCTCTTGTGCAGTCACACTTACCCAACTTATTATCGGGTTAAGAGATCAAGGCAGAATTTCTCCAGTGTTTTACAATCTATGTCCATGCCATTTCAAATTTTGAAACATAAATGTGATCTGTCTTGTCAACGATACGAATACGCAGTGGTGTATCTAAGATTGGGGTAGGGGGTCCAAATTCAAAATCCCCCCCCCCGGGCCACTTGAGGGGGGAGGGCAAATAAATGTCCTTAATTTTTGTTTACACTAAATATTACGCCCCAGAAATGTAATCTTGCTATTCAAGTGAAGTAAAAAAAATACTAGACAGCATTGATCTAGAAACTAGACTATGTTATAGATGTCTTCGCTGCAACGAAAGCACGGCGTGAGACGATATCCATTACGATTTGTCACTTGTGAATTATCTCGCTAATAAACAACGGTATTATTCCTTTATTTGACTTATATACTGTACCAATTGGAATTAAGACATATATTTATTAAGGGCATTATCTCGTGTCATAATGTCGAATGTCTGAATGCAGGGGCCCCTAAACAGGTCAATTCCCCAGGCCCCAGCCCCAGGCCCCTAGATCCCTAGCTACGCCACTGTGATAATGTGTCATTCATTAGTCACGTAGAAAGTTCTCGACGATGAGTTAAAAATGGAAACATCTCATTTACATAAATTAAGTGAGAACTATATTAGTTCCGCTTAGAACTGTAAAAACAACATTGACTTTTGGGGTATTCTTTTTTTTTTTTCTTATCAGATCTGAAGGATAAATATATCCAATATTTGAAAATAGCGTGATCAACGGATAGGGTTAAATCAATAAGTAGGCATCATCATGGATATATATCTTTATACATGGTAATAATGGTTCAAACGAAATAACTAATTAGCATTGATTAATTGACTAATTGGGTAATTTGGTTCATGTTTTGTCCATGCCAATGAATAATTGTGCAAAGGTTCATCGTGGTCCAAGAATAGGTGTGGGAGACGTAAGTGTACAAACTTTTTACCCGACAGACACACAGAGACACACACGGACACACAAATAGACACACAAACAGACACACAGAGATGCACAGACACACAAACAGACCCACAGAGACGCACGGACACACGAACAGACACACACAAACACACAAACAGACATAAACATACACAGACACACAAACAGACACACACAGACCCACATAAAAACAGACATACTCAGATACACAAATAGACACAGACACACACACGTACACACACACAG
>JADKLZ010079233.1:0-14805 GCA_021533235.1 Biomphalaria straminea
CTTCATGATGACTTCCTAGCAGTTACAAATGTAGCCTCAGTTGGTATAAGATCATTAGGAACTTGTAGAGTGTATTGTAAGATCATTAGGACTTATGAGGACCTCCAGTGTAAAGTAAGATCACTAGGACTTGTGGAATGCTGCATAGTATATTGTAAGAAAATTAAGACTTGAGAGGACCTTCAGTGTATGTAAAATAACTAAAAATTGTGAAAACCTTATCTCAGGGTAAAGTATGAGAAAAAAAAAAGGATGAGAAGTGTCACAGGCTAGTTTTGAGAACCCCTGTGACGTGGTCATGAAGTGACCTGTAGTAATTTTGACACTTCCGTGCTTCAGCACGAGGAAATCATTGAGACTGACTGAACAAGGGTTGAATAAGATAGTTAGTGTAGAACTCCAGGAAAGTATGCATGTATAATAATTATCTCTATCTGTTATATATATTTGATGATTTTGATAGCAAGTGCTAGTCTCTAAGTATTTCTTTGGACTTATAAGTGTAATCTACTATTCATTGGATCTATATATCTATTTTTGCGAGAATTGCCAGTTAATTATCGTTATCATTCTATTCTATTCTGTAAATAAACATATCGTCTGCTACAAAGGAGTTGGTCTTTGGATATATATATGTGAGTGTTGTGGTTATATTACTTATCAACCTAGTAACACTACGCAACGGCTGAAGTGGCCAGGACAAAGCTATTTTACAAATACACTAGTGCACACCTACAAGGTCAGAAGAGACCCTAACTTAATAACAACTGAACATCAGCATCATAATCTGAACGTGACAAGAAGCAGGTAAGATAACAACAGTTGAGGAATAGTTGGGACTCACACTTGGCTAGACACTTAGAATGATAGAAAACCAAGACCTGGAGCCACAATAGTCCACAAACATAGTGACACTGAAGTAGGAGATGTATTTTACAATTTAATTTAATACATATTTGTTCTGGAAACTTAAAGGGTGTGTTGTTATTACAAAAAAAAAAAAAAAAAAACCTCTTAATTTTATTTTGAATTATATATAGTACAGTTATGAAGTTTTAAGATTCCTCACCTGTTCACACTGACCATAAAGATCCACTATTGGCCAGCATGGGCGGGGTATGTCTCTAGCCGCTACACCATAGTCTATACCGTTAACCATTATATGAAGGTACGAGTCCTCATCTACTAGAACACCCACACGGCTGTTCTCTGTCAGTGTGTCTAGGTTTGGTCCATAGTGATCTTTTATCTTTGAAAATAAAAAAATTTTTTTGGATTTGTGCATTTGGAAATACAAAGTGAATATATTGTTTCCTATAAAAGAAAAGCTACTCAGGACAACAAGTAAGGGTTTGTTCTCTACCATAAAAGAAAAGCTACTCAGGACAACGAGTAAGGGTTTGTTCTCTACTACAAGTGAAATTGAATCAGATGAAAAAATAAAAATGCTACTAGTTATGGTAGTTTAAAATAATTCAAATAAGGGCAATAGAATAGGAGGACTTCTTACATAATAATGAGCCTTAGTTATTATAGAGTAATTATAATAACAGCTCTGCCTTTATGGTCGAAGATGACCAATATCGCACATTCAATGAACTTGAAGATGGCTATGAAGTCCAATATTCCCTTGATAAAGCTGATGGCACACAAGGCATGGGAAGGTTGTGTCTGTTAAGGAGTTGCCTGCTTATGCTCATGGTTGCTTTATTTCCAATTGTTCCTTGCTGATGACTGTCTTCTTTACCTCACTGATGATACTCACGGTTCCATTGCTAAATGAACAAAAAGAAATAGTAACAAAAGGCACTCACTTTGATTCCTGACATAAAGACAGATTCCCCTCGTAGAATTACACAAGGTTTCCTAATGGCGATTGCAGATGCTGGGAAAGTGTATTTATCTACTGGTATGCCAATCACTCCAATCATGATTGATGAGCTCCACTTAGGGCTTAACTTGCCAAGTCTAACCTAGAACCAAAACGCAAGAACAACTTCTTAAAACCCTTTATCTCAACACACTGAATCAACATCATGAACAGATTTAAAATTTAAAGGACAAAAAAAATTCCAAAAACCTGAAATAGTTTTCTTTTTTTCAAAGGTTTGTTTCCCACCACTATCCCATGGTTGAAACTGGCCAGTCTTTCTGCCATCTTGCAGCCATCTCTGAGCAAAATATTTTTACCATGGTTGCTATGGAAACAAGTGGAGAGATGGGCAGACGTGTCACTGTCTTGGTCTCTGTCCTGAAAGTAAAGGAATAAATGAGCAACAACTTAAACAGGAATAAATAAAAACACATATGTCTAAATATGTATTATTCAGCCTAAGAAAGTGTTCTATTTTATTTGTGTTCTGCGTTTTTTTACATCAATGCCCTGCACTTTTATATGCTGAATGAAATGTTTCTAAAATTTTAAAACTGCAGCAAAGTTTGTTTTTTATAAACATTATTGGTGAATATTTAATATAATTATATTTTAGAGTAAATAGATTATGATAAAAGAAAAATAAAGATTCATAGTATCTAGACAAAGAATTGCACATGTCTGACATACTGGAGTTTGTATACAATATATTCGATGAACATAAAACTGAATTTAAATACACTAATGGCAGACAATGGCTTTGTCAGCATCAAAATATGTTATTGGATCTGTGTAGTCAGATAAAATATGTCAAGTCATCCATAAATTTCAGACTTAGAGACTACAGAAAGACTTATTAAACTAAACATTCTGACTCATGGGAAATGAAACACTAAAAAAATGTAAGTTTCACCTGAAGTGACTGCTCAATGTCATAAGCAGGTGAAAGCACAATACTGGAAGTGTCCACAATGGCTTTACTGGTGATGACTACACCTTCCACACAGCCATGAAGATCTATCACAGCAAACACATTCTACAGGAGAACAGAAAAGACAATGTAATTAAATACAATTAAACAGATGACAAGAATAATTAGTCCCTGTGTTGCATTTAGATGCAATTAATTGCTGTCAGATTACAAGAGTAATTAAATCCTGAGTTTTGCTCATAATCCAAAATACTTGTTCATTAAAAAATGTGTACATAAGCAAAAAGAGGCCGTCTCAAAATAAAAGCATCCATATGTAAATGTGTAATAGGGAAACTTTGGTATAAACTAATTTGTGGTGGAGTGCCAAAGTCTGCTGCGCTACCTATCGCAACCTATCAAGTGGCTCAAGTTTGAATCACACCTGAGCGGAACAGAAAACTTTTCCACTAGTCCACAAAAAGAAACCACAGCCAAGAGAGCATTACTAAGCATTAAAGAACTTATACTGTACAGTGTGATTGTTAGATTTTATCTGCCCAATATCATGTAGGACATGGAATAGCTGAACAAACTAAAACACTATCACTTGTATGTGTGCTGGAGCTAGGTGGCTGGGTGGTCAAGTGCTTGGCTTCCAAAATTGGGGTCCCAGGTTTGAATCCTGGTGAAGACTGGGATTTTTATTTTAGGGATCTTTAGAGCACTTCTAAGTCCACCCAGCTCTAATGGGTAGCTGACAATAGTTGGATAAAGTAAGGCAGTTGGTGGTGCTGCTGGCCATATGAAACACTTGTTAACCTTGGGCCACAGAAACAGATGACCTTTGCATCATCTGCCCCACACATCACAAGAGATTAAAGGGGAACTTTACTTATATGTGTATTGTTACGAATCTCACTATCCAGGCTCTCTGCAAACTGCAGCATACACCACCAACGTAAAGAACTTGACAACTCCGGGCTCCAAAGTAACGTAAAAGTTTAATGTCAATAAAGAACAGCCGATATTGTACAATTGGCAGCACGTATCACAGACTGTACAAATATCTCTCCGATAGCACCGTATCGCCGTATCAACTCTTGCACTGGTCTCTCCGTCTCGTTCCGGGCTTGCACTTGGTTCAACAGTTCAGGACTGACTTCACACACTAGGGCTCGATGTGTCGGACTCAATCATAGACCAAGATCAAGACGCCAGCCGCCTCAACTGTACTTGAAAGTACTCCGCACTGAACCGTCGTAATGCTCCGTACAGAACCACACCGCTGAACTGTGCTGTAGTCGACCGTGCTCTGAACCTTCTGTCGTGAACTCCTTTCTGAACCATCTTGACTGCGACACCTCCACTCTTTATATAGGGTCCATGCTGGCCTTCTCGAACAAGACAGAACGCCCCTCGACATTTCTAGGTGGTCAGATGACTATAATTCTCGTGGCGCTCCTGAGCTGTGTTCACGCCGCGGAACTCTCCCAAAACTTCTTGTTGAGACGCGTCGCGGCTGATCGTAGTAACTCGCCACGCTTGACGCTCGTCTGGCCTGGGGCGATTTGTGTCGACTGAGTACACATGCCACTACCCCCAATTGTGCCACCACCAGGTTTATAACAGTATTATAAGCTTAAAGTTGTTTTTTGTCACAAACAATTTAGTTTCCTATCCTATCGAAGATTGATCAGAGCTTAGATAAATTATACTGTATATATTCTTTGCTACATTTTCATACACAAGAGGAGCAATTATGGGTTGCCTGAGTTAGCCAGGAAAATGAGTGACGGCAGAGTTAAAGTCATTGATTAAAATGCATGACTAGATTGACCTAGGGACACGCGTAGGGCGTAATTATCTTCTTTTTGAAGTAACATCTGTATTTTATAAGATGAGAAGTCATAAACTGAGCTACAGTGAGCAGTTTGTGCATCTAGTCTCAGGATGTTACATCTCTGTTAACAGTTAATTCTAAGATACAATTTAAATCATTAGGTAAAAAAAAAAATACTAGACGTCATTAGTAAGACAAGATAAAAGCACTTTATAGCAGTTGTAGCTATTTTTCAAATACCTTTGGAATCCCACTCGCAGCCTCCCCCAAATCCTCCCCGTTCAGCAAGATATGCATTGTTCCATCTGAATATCTACATACAGCAACTCTATCACCAACCTGAAACAAAGTAAACACTTCATTCAATTACAGGTTTAAAACTGATATACTATTTTATATAAGCGGCATGCAGGTAGATAGATGAATCCTGTTATTTCTAACAAGAACAGAAAAACTGAAATAGAGATCTAGATTTTAGCAATTATTGTTTTCAAGCAAACATTAAAGTTGACTTTATTCTTTACATTTATTAGTGTCTAAATTTGTATGCTGGTGGTCCTTAAGAAGCAAACAGTTTTTAAGCATTTGTAATAAGTATATTTTTATTTTATTTCTGTGTACTAATGAAAAGGGCGCGGTGGTCGAATGGTTAAGCGCTTGGCTTCCGAACCTGAGGTCCTGGGTTCGAATCCCGGTGAAGACTAGGATTTTGAATTTCGGGATTTTTAGGGCGCCCCTGAGTCCACCCAACTCTAATGGGTACCTGACTTTAGTTGGGGAAAGTAAAGGCGGTTGGTCGTTGTGCTGGCCACATAACACCCTGCTCGTTAACCGTTGGCCAAAGAAACAGGTGACCTTAACATCATCTGCTCCATAGATCGCAAGGTCTGAAAGGGGACACTTTACTACTAATGAAAAACTATAATTTTTAAAAATCCAATTAATAAATTTAAAGTTAATTATTGAAGAAACAAATGCCATAAAACATTAGCTGCGATAAAAGTAAGGAGCAAGTAAGCTTTGAAAAAAACTTTTGTTTTTATTTGGATAGCAAATAGCCAATTTTGAAATAATATCATATGCTATAAAAGAAAAGAAAACTAACTTTGAGACAGCATAAGAATCAATTACATCAGGATAAGGATTGGTGCCTAACTAATTAAGGATTTTAGACACCAAACAAAAATTTCAACCACTCAATCAGCCTAAACAGCCTTCACTGCCAGATAGAAACTAGAAGATAAAGACTTCATTGATAGAACAAAATCATATAAATATCTAGGCGTCATCATTAATAACAAGCTCTCATGGGAAGACCAGCTTGGAACTCTGACAAAGAAAACAGCCCAGCGACTATTTTTCCTATATAAACTAAATGACTTTAAACTAAATAAGAAATTTGAACAGAAATTTCTAAGAAAAATTGCAAAAGTCTTGGAAGACAACAGCCACCAAAATCTTGGAAGACATCAAAACTATGTCAAGTCGTAACAAAGTGGGCAACTAGTGTCAATCAAGACAAGAACAGAGCGGTACAAAAACTTATCAACTTTATCAACACCACCCTTTGATCAAGAAACATGAAAAGGACCAAGATGCTTGTGTGTAGTTGCTGAATAAACTCTTTATGTTGTGTCATTTTATTTATGTGAATGTTTCAGTTGTATTGTTTTTATATGAGAAAAGAAAAGAGTCTTTGTAATCACAACAAATTTTCTCAAGATCAAAAAAGCAGTCTTAGCCTTCAGATGGCCAAGAAAAAAAAGTGCTAGAAAAACATAGTCTTACATTTCATCAATCCTCTAGATTGGCTAGAGATTCTCTGTTTTATTTCCCCATGATACATGTCTTTAAAAGAAGCAGTCAAATAAGGGTAAATTAAGTCATTTATGTAAATGTTTCTCCTTCCAATATCCAATAAGACATTTGAAAATCTATGAACTGAAACTTGAGTGATTGCATTATGACAAGTTTTATTCAGTAAAAAAAAACAAAAAAACACCAACCTGCAACCTGTACAATGAAGGAGCATAATTATCTTTGATCACCACCCCACACTTCTTGACCTCTGACCCTGACACAACCCAAGTGACCTTGGAAGTGATTTCATCAGCTGTGGATGGCAGGTTGTCAGTTGGTGTGGTATCAGAGATAGCCATAGTGGTCAATCCAATTTTAAGAGACCCTGACCATTGGTTGGACACTTCAGTAACTTCCACCTGAAAATAATTTTTTTTTACATAAAACACCTTCCTTTTTATTACAAGCAGAAAAAAGTGGGGGAAAAGTTGTATGAAACCATGTTAATAACATGACAATAACATAAGTCAACAAGGATGACATTTATGAAAAATAAAATATGAAAAAGTCATCAAGGTTTATCTACAAATGTTAATAAGAAGCTCAAGAAGCTTCTGTAAGAAATTGAAAATTGTAGATTCACTTTCACATAAAAGTGAGCAAATCAAATTCAATTTAAGATCATTTTACATATTTCATTATAAAGGCTTTCTGGTAAAAGTGTTTAATTTGTAAAAAAAAATATTGATATATCTTTGTAAACCCTTACAAGAAACTGAACAGTTTAAATATAAAAATAAATAAACTAATCAACGCAGTCTGACATGAAGCATACCTCAAAACTCTCATCATATTTGAGTGGCTCTGAACTGAAAATAATTCCATGGTTATAACTCTGAACTCGATTGGCTGCCCAGTAGTAGTTGGTCAAGTTGATATTTTTACCACAACACTTGCTAAACCTGTGAGTCACATCTAGCGACAATAAAAAAAAAATCAGAAATATGATAGAGGCTTAAAAACAAGATAAGAATTTTTTACTTTGAATTACAGAAGAACAATCAGGATTAGTCCTAAATTAAAATCAAAATATGTACCCTAATTTATTTCTTTTTTACATAACAAGAATTTTTATGCAGAAATGATTCTTTTTGTACCTTAAATTTATAAACTATTTTACACTCTCAATACATTTATATTTCATATACTGGCTTTTAAATTACTGAGATAAATTTCACTTTTGTTTTTAGGCATTCAAAAGCAAATACAAAACAAGCAAGTCTGACATAGTAGGTTTGCATTTCTTTTATATATACTCTATTTTAAACTTCAGATAATACTTTACTATGAATATTATTCAAAGTTTAATAGAATACATTACACAATGTAGAGTTTATAATTCAGAGATTTTTGTCATTGTGATCTGCATGCGACAATGAAACTAAAACTATTGAACATAAGATAATCAATTACACAATATAATAACAAACTATCTAGAGTGACATAAAAATAAACTTACAGGAAATTTTTTAACATATCCCCACAGCCAGAATGTTGAATAATTTGATGAATTCAAGCTTAAATTTACAAAACATCAGTCACAGTTGCTAAAGCTATAAGTGTAAGACTGCTTTATGGATTCTTATTGGATATTGTATCTACAAGGGCTCTCTATTTCAAATTAAAAACAATATTCCTCAATAGAGAACAGACACACACTAGGGAAGTTCATTAAGCGACTACTGTCAGATGTCTTGTGAAGTCTTGATCTTTTCCTAGTCAACACGTGGTGCTGATACAGTCTGACAGACTAAATAAAATCCTGGCCATTCTGCGTTTTATGTCTCAAGAGACAATCTTTTCCCTTAACATGTATTTCTTGCATAAACAGTAGACTAAGAAAAGAAAACAATGAAAGCAAATTACAAAAACTAAACTGACCTGTATTGGCTACTGAAGGAGTGGACACTTGTTCTGTTTGAACACTTGACTGCTGTACAATTTCAGTCTGTGGTACAACCACAGTACCAGAGGACATGCTCACTTGGGCACACTGACCATACAGGTCAATAACAGCGTAAACACCTGCAAATGATAATATGTAGTGTTGAGAACCATCGATTGACATTTCCAAAACTCAGTATGATATTCCAACATTGAATGAATCAAGAAATATGTTACTACCTGGAGCAATGTCAGTACTGGCTACACCTTGATCCACTCCATCCAGGTAATAATGTAGGGTCCCATCAGAACACCTCATCATGCCGATTCTTGATCCCACAGTCAAAGAATCTAGATCCAGTGGATAACCATTTCTGATAGTTGCACCATCCTGCATTATTGCTGAACCACTGTTAAAAAAATTGATACATTGAAATTTTTTCAACTCAAACAAAATAAAAATGGTTACCAGTACAACCATTTAAACCAATAAAATAGAATGCATCACTAAATAAAATAAGAGTTAATGTAGTAGTAAAGTAGTAATTGGCAAATATTATGAAGAACATTCATGGAAATACATTTTTAAAACTAGGAATATTTTCTAACAGTATCAATAATTCTTTTCAAAGATTTTGCTTCTAAAATCAAGTCAAATATTTTATAAAGCACATCTGTGGCAATATTTAACAATGGTCAGTTTTATCTTTTTGAATTTAGTCATATACATTTTGTTAAAACTTCTTAGAAAAATTTAAAAATTGCTGTTTCTCAACAGTCATTAATTCATTTTTTTTTCTAAATTTACTTTCTTTTTGTCTACGACTCAAGAAATGAACAGTAAATATGCTAACAGCTTGTAGAATAAGCTACCTCAACATCCACGTGTCATGTTCTATATCTGTCATGGTGTTTGGGAAGTCAATCTCCTCGGGTTTCACCAATGTCACACCTGAACATGAGAATTAAATAGAGACTGTCTTTTAGTATTTCAGTTTAGATGTTCTAATTTAATTTTGTTGTAACATTAACTATGAAAATAAACCCCTCCTTTACTGTAAACTCTGAATTGATGGCTGCGCTCTTAAAATTATTAACAGTAGCTTTTTTTTTTTAACATTTGCAAAGATTTCAGTTGGAGATTAATTTCAGGCCCTATTTTAAACATTTTTTTTTTAAATAATTTTCCAAAATAGAATAACATATTTTATGAGGAATTGAAAGATACATTTAAAGAAAAAAAATGCCAGGTAAGTAATCACTACCTGCTTCTAGTGAGCCTGACCACCTGTCCACCATTTTCTCAATGACCACCTCAAACAGTTCCCCATCTCGAAGTGGCCGGTTGCTCATGACTATTGCATCATTGAATTCACCAGTAGCATTGGGTCTTGAAGCAGTCAGACCGTTATGGAGGACTGTAGCATTATGCCCATGCAAGTGATGAAACTTTAACTGATCAGGATCTGTGAATACACTGGAATCTGTGTCAGGAGAAGTCAGTGTATCTGTGAAAATCGTTTTCAAATGTTCATGACATTTTTATATTAAGAAAATCAAACTGATTTGTTAATATCTAAACATATACATCAATTTCTATAGTACATCAGCAAATTCTTGATCATATTGAGTTTTTTGTTAAAAGTTAGCAATGGTCTTAATATTTAATATCTTGAAAAAAAAAATTCTAAAGCAATCATAACAAATTTCCATAAGGATCAATAAAGCAGTCTTAGTCTTAACATCATAATATGTTAATTTTCAAATTAATTTGATTGAATGTTTCATAGTTTTAAGGTCTACAGTTCACCAGTTTCTGAGGCTAAGTGCATTAATAAAAAAACAACAACCTGACAAGTCCACAATGGTGGCCTGAGCAGCCATGCCATACAGGTCAATAACTCCATAGACATTAGCAGGAACATTACTAGCAGAGGCTCCTTGGTCCACTCCATTCACAAAGAAATGAACAGTGCCATCACTTTTTCTAACTACACCTACACGGTCACCAACCTATGAGATAAAAAAAACAACATTATCAGCTAATAGAATTGAGATCAAGATAATGAGAGAGGACAAATCTAAAAACCATCACTAAGATTAGATTTAACGGTGAGCTACAGAAACAGATGACCTTTACATCATTTGTTTTGTTTGTAAAATTTTTAAAATGTTTTTTGATGTTCCTACAGAGTTGAGGATAATCTACATCCTAGCCCAAACCTCCTGCAGGATGATGGGGGATGGCAAGAGGGCAGGATATCAACCCTGGACCATTGAGACAACATTCCAGCAGGTGACAAGGAAGCCATCTGCCCTATAGACCACATGGTCTAAAAGGAAAACTTTACTTTTCACTTACTTCGGATTACATAATATATTTAGTTTTCAACATTACCACATAAGCAATGCCTAATATGAAGACAAGCATTACAAGTAAATTGAGGAAAATATAATTCTAAGTGAATAGAATTTGTTATATTTAATTTAAATAAATTGTTTAAAAAATTTCAGTTTAGAATTCCTTACATATTTGTAGGTTTTAAAAAGTAATATAAGTTAACTTGAGGTCATATATATAAAAAAAGGGCACTCCCTTTGATAGTGCAGGTGAAATATATCGTTCATTTTCTATAGTAAATGACATTATTTGTCCCCAGTTTTAACATTACCTTCATTTCTTAAAGTTGTTAGGTTAGTACCCTTAAAACTGGTATAAGTTAACATATCATTTTAAAACCATAAATATTAATCTAACTGGATTTCGACCTTTAAGACATACAGTTTGAATCTATAAAATGGACAGAACTAACAAAATCAGGTATTAAAATGAAAAAGAAATGAGATAGTTTACATTTTTTTCGCAAGTTTTCAATGCAAAGCATTCAAAAACAATAATAAGCTTATCAGTCATTATACTTTATTAAAGTTTAAAATATCAATAATTTGGTTATGGAATGAACCATAAATTTCAAAAATTTGTGTGCAAATTTTGTAATATCTGTTTTGCCTACCTTTAGACGATCCAGATTCTGGCCGTAATCTTCAATGATAGTAGAACCATTGTGCATGACTCCATTGCCAGTCATCATCCATGTGCCTGACCTAATGTTAGTCATGGTTGAAGGAAAGTCTAGTTCTGTAGGTTTATGAGTGGTCAGGCCAATTTCTATAGAGCCTGCCCACTTGTCCACTAGTTTATCCAACCGAACTTCAAAAATTTCATTTGGACGTAGAATGCGGTTGGTTAAGATGACTCCGTTGTTGAAATCTTCAGTGGCACTGAAAAAAGAGGCAAAGTTTTAATGACATTTTTATGATGTAATTTAGTCCATTTGAAATCTAAAACTTCACTGAAAATAAAGCATTTTTAATTTACTATTTACAACTTAATTCCGATGTAATTAATTTAAGACTATTTTGTGTTAATTATTTGTTATATTTTTTTGTTTGTTTTGTAGCTGATGATGGCCTTGTTTAACTTGGTCCGGCAGCAGTAAATCTTTGCTTTGTTTTTTTTGAGTTCTTATCGTACATGAATTTTAAAATCTGTAAACATAACTGAAACACCTAAGACTGCAAACACTTACTTGGGTCTATGAGCTGACCTATTGATACACCTAAGACTGCAAACACTTACTTGGGTCTATGAGCTGACCTATTCCCATTGATGACAGCAGCATGTACACCACACAGAGGACTAAACAACAGCTTCTCCACATCTTCAGTTGTCTCTGTCAATAGAAACATTCAAAGGTTAGTTGTATGTTTACATTCTTATCAAGTTCATCATCACTTGCCAAAGCCTCAAGCTTTCATATTATCCTTTAATCAAAATAATTAGTACATAGCTCTATGATTTATTTCATAGAATTAAGAAATAGGTATATATATGAGCAGAAATCTCGAATTTCTATGTGTAAAAATCTTGGATTTCTAATCTCTAGGATTAGACAGGAAATGATGATGTTTAAGAGAAGATGGAATAGAATATGGTAGTGACATTTGAGATATTCAAGATAGTAGACTCAATGACATTTTTTAAAAGTCTTATCAAGTTTTTTTTAGAGCTCCTTGAATGCTAAACAGCTATAGGAATATGCATGTGTGTTAAGCAGTATTTGATAGATGACAATATGAGATAAAGGTTACTGATAATGAGGCATTTCTTAAAATCGCAAAATGATGATCAAGTGCACTAAGTTGAGAACCAGGATTATGTATATTGATAATGTTGAGGGAAAACTGCCTCATTATAAATTCCAAACTTGGGCATCATAACAACTTAAGAGTATTAGTCAATTGTTTTATTTTTTATTTGAGTTACAAAAATGGAATAAAAGAAATGAAGTTGGTGATGTTCTCACACAGGAATAATATGTAAATTACTGTTGGACTTGAAAGTATGGATGCTGAAAGTTGCTTTCAAATATCAGTCTTAGACCATTCAACAATGACTAGTGGAAAAAACAAACCTGTAATGACTCTGGAATCCACCCTTTCACTTCCATCGCAGGAATCTAAAAACTGTCGGAGTGTATTGACAAGGCTGTGTTCTGCAGGCTGCAGCGGGGCCATAACGCTGGGAATGGGAAGCTCAGGTTCTGTGGTGTTGCTGTCTACAATTGTCACTTTTACAGCCATACCATAGAGATCAACCACGCCCCATACTGGCGATGGTGCATTGGCTGAAGCCATTCCTTGGTCCAAGCCGTTGATAAAATAATGAAGGTGGCCATTGGGTTTTCGAACCAACCCGATTCTGTCCCCTTCCTGTGAGATAAGAATAGACATTATGATGGTCTAGGTGAGTAATATGTAAAGCTGATTACTAGCTGCATAATAATGTGGACTATCTTTAAAAGAAACTACTGAAGTAACTATTCAAAATGAAATACTTATTAGGAAGTAATATAAATGTTTTTTATGCCAAGATGTAATTCAAAGATCACTATTTAGACATAACTAGCTTTTAAAATTAGCATGATATTTATTTGTTTTTATCAATTTAAATCAACAAAATCTCTTTGAGAAGTTAAGCATAGCTCTGTATCTTATTTTTTTTTCCATTCAAAATCATTCTATGGGCTCCTTTTACTGTTTCTATAAAAGCAGCTTACACTAATGTGCTGTGTAGCACACTAAAAGATCTCAGTAAATAATATCAAAGTAGTTTAGTTATTTTGACACATTTACAATGTTTTGAAACTTGAGAACAACATTAAAATGATCTCTCAGTTGGAGATCACCATATAAAAATGTTTTGGCAAATCATGTTATAAGAATTTAACATTGTGATAATGACAATTAACAACAGGTTGTGAAAGGCTGACATGGAAACAATGTGTACTGAACAATTAGTAAAGTGAACATCTTTGATGATGTAATGTAGGCTGAACATCTTTGTTCAAGACTTACACTTAATTCATCCAAGTTAAATTGTCCATACTCTCGTCTTGTGCCTTTACCATTGGTCAATATGCCACAGCCACTCATCATAATTGTACCTGACAAAATTGTATGTAAACAGTGAGCAAATAAGAATTGCAACTTATGGATCCTTGTCTAGATTAATCATGTGAGGGAAATATTATGCCTCACTTTTCTACAAATGTAATGAGAACTTCAAGAAAAAAATGAAAATAAAAACAAATTTGATGTCATTTATAGAAAAATTTACACCTCAGTCACATCAACATGACCATTACTAACATGTTGAAAACATTATTAAAATAATCTTTAATTCATTAAAAGATGTGTTGAAGAGAATTATCTTCTTTGAAGGACCATCTTCTAATTAGAAGATAAGTGCATACTTACGACTAGAATTGGCATTTCTCATATTGGTCATTGTAGCAGGAAAGTCTAAAGTATTTGGATTGTGTGTTGTGATGCCCACCTCAATAGAGCCGGACCATTTGTCTACCAATCTATCAAGGAGAATCTGAAGATGTAAATAAGAAAACAAATGTACAGCTTTCAATCATTCTGATAGTTCTTGTAATATTGCCTGATTGTTTATTTAATTGATAGCTTTTAAAACAAAAAAAAAGAAAATAGATTCAATGATTGATTACATAAATATTACACCATGATCTTCAGAAACAAAACATTTAAAGAACAATTATAACTGACAAAAAAGTTACTCCTCTAAAATTTCTGGTTGTCCTTATAACTTCCATTTCTAATATGAAAGAATTTTAATCCCATTTAAAGATGTACACAATACAATGTCAACACATTAAGCTTTCTCTCTTCCACTAATGTCATATGTCCTATTCACACAACCTTTTGCATTGCCCAAGCTTTACACCACGGTACATTACAACAGTTTTAACAGTTTTTAGCCACTTCCTGCATTTACTGTGGAAATATCGCATGTTGAGCGCAACTGTATAACTTCTATACTAAGCACTGCTATTGCCAACTGTATAA
>JADKLZ010079238.1:0-14098 GCA_021533235.1 Biomphalaria straminea
CTTCATGATGACTTCCTAGCAGTTACAAATGTAGCCTCAGTTGGTATAAGATCATTAGGAACTTGTAGAGTGTATTGTAAGATCATTAGGACTTATGAGAATCTCCAGTGTACAGTAAGATCACTAGGACTTGTGGAATGCTGCATAGTATATTGTAAGAAAATTAAGACTTGAGAGGACCTTCAGTGTATGTAAAATAGCTAAAAATTGTGAAAACCTTATCTCAGGGTAAAGTATGAGAAAAAAAAAGGATGAGAAGTGACACAGGCTAATTTTGAGAACCCCTGTGACGTGGTCATGAAGTGACCTGTAGTAATTTTGACTATTCCGTGCTTCAGCACGAGGAAATCATTGAGACTGACTGAACAAGGGTTGAATAAGATAGTTAGTGTAGAACTTCAGAAAAGTATGCATGTATAATAATTTTCTCTATCTGTTATATATATTTGATGATTTTGATAGCAAGTGCTAGTCTCTAAGTATTTCTTTGGACTTATAAGTGTAATCTACTATTCATTGGATCTATATATCTATGTGGCGAGAATTGCCAGAGAATTGCCAGTTAATTATCGTTATCATTATATTCTATTCTGTAAATAAACATATCGTCTGCTACAAAGGAGTTGGTATTTGGATATATATATGTGAGTGTTGTGGTTATATTACTTATCAATCTAGTAACATAACACAACGGCTGAAGTGGCCAGGACAAAGCTATTTTATAAATACACTAGTGCACACCTACAAGGTCAGAAGAGGCCCTAACTTAATAACAACTGAACATCAGCATAATAATCTGAACGTGACAAGAAGCAGGTAAGATAACAACAGTTGAGGAATAGTTGGGACTCACACTTGGCTAGACACTTAGAATGATAGAAAACCAAGACCTGGAGCCACAATAGTCCACAAACATAGTGACACTGAAGTAGGAGATGTATTTTACAATTTAATTTAAATACATATTTGTTCAGGAAACTTAAAGTGTTGCTATTACAAAAAAAAAAACAACAAAAAAAAACAACTCCTAATTTTATTTTGAATTATATATAGTACAGTTATGAAGTTTTAAGATTCCTCACCTGTTCACACTGACCATAAAGATCCACTATTGGCCAGCATGGGCGGGGTATGTCTCTAGCCGCTACACCATAGTCTATACCGTTAACCATTATATGAAGGTACGAGTCCTCATCTACTAGAACACCCACACGGCTGTTCTCTGTCAGTGTGTCTAGGTTTGGTCCATAGTGATCTTTTATCTTTGAAAATAAAAAAATTAAAAGTTTTTTGGGATTGGTGCAGTTGGAAATACAGAGTGAATATATTGTTTCCTATAAAAGAAAAGCTACTCAGGACAACGAGTAAGGGTTTGTTCTCTACTACAAGTGAAATTGAATGAGATGAAAAAAAGACTCAGGACAACGAGTAAGGGTTGTTCTCTACTACAAGTGAAATTGAATCAGATGAAAAAATAAAAATGCTACTAGTTATGGTAGTTTAAAATAATTCAAATAAGGGCAATAGAATAGGAGGACTTCTTACATAATAATGAGCCTTAGTTATTATAGAGTAGTTATAACAACAGCTCAGCCTTTATGGTCGGTCGAAGATGACCAATATCGCACATTCAATGAACTTGAAGATGGCTATGAAGTCCAATATTCCCTTGATAAAGCTGATGGCACACAAGGCATGGGAAGGTAGTGTCTGTTAAGGAGTTGCCTGCTTATGCTCATGGTTGCTTTATTTCCAATTGTTCCTTGCTGATGACTGTCTTCTTTACCTCACTGATGATACTCACAGCTCCATTGCTAAATGAACAAAAAGAAATAGTAACAAAAGGCACTCACTTTGATTCCTGACATAAAGACAGATTCCCCTCGTAGAATTACACAAGGTTTCCTAATGGCGATTGCAGATGCTGGGAAAGTGTATTTATCTACTGGTATGCCAATCACTCCAATCATGATAGATGAGCTCCACTTAGGACTTAACTTGCCAAGTCGGACCTACAACCAAAAGGCAAGAACAACTTCTTAAAACCCTTTAACTCAACACACTGAATCAACATAATGAACAGATTTAAACTTTAAAGGAGAAAAAAAAGTTTCAAAAACCTGAAATAGTTTTCTCTTTTTCAAAGGTTTGTTTCCCACCACTATCCCATGGTTGAAACTGGCCAGTCTTTCTGCCATCTTGCAGCCATCTCTGAGCAAAATATTTTTACCATGGTTGCTATGGAAACAAGTGGAGAGATGGGCAGACGTGTCACTGTCTTGGTCTCTGTCCTGAAAGTAAAGGAATAAATGAGCAACAACTTAAACAGGAATAAATAAAAACACATATGTCTAAATATGTATTATTCAGCCTAAGAAAGTGTTCTATTTTATTTGTGTTCTGCATTTTTTTACATCAATGCCCTGTACTTTTATATGCTGAATGAAATGTTTCTAAAATTTTAAAACTGCAGCAAAGTTTGTTTTTTATAAACATTATTGGTGAATATTCAATATAATTATATTTTAGAGTAAATAGATTATGATAAAAGAAAAATAAAGATTCTTAGTATCTAGACAAAGAATTGCACATGTCTGACATACTGGAGTTTGTATACAATATATTCGATGAACATAAAACTGAATTTAAATACACCAATGGCAGACAATGGCTTTGTCAGCATCAAAATATGTTATTGGATCTGTGTAGTCAGATAAAATATGTCAAGTCATCCATAAATTTCAGACTTAGAGACTACAGAAAGACTTATTAAACTAAACATTCTGACTCATGGGAAATGAAACACTAAAAAAATGTAAGTTTCACCTGAAGTGACTGCTCAATGTCATAAGCAGGTGAAAGCACAATACTGGAAGTGTCCACAATGGCTTTACTGGTGATGACTACACCTTCCACACAGCCATGAAGATCTATCACAGCAAACACATTCTACAGGAGAACAGAAAAGACAATGTAATTAAATACAATTAAACAGATGACAAGAATAATTAGTCCCTGTGTTGCATTTAGATGCAATTAATTGCTGTCAGATTACAAGAGTAATTAAATCCTGAGTTTTGCTCATAATCCAAAATACTTGTTTATTAAAAAAATTTGTACACAAGCAAAAAAAAAGGTCGTCTCAAAATAAAAGCATCCATATGTAAATGTGTAATAGGGAAACTTTGGTATAAACTAATTTGTGGTGGAGTGCCAAAGTCTGCTGCGCTACCTATCGCAACCTATCAAGGGGCTCAAGTTTGAATCCCACCTGAGCGGAACAGAAACCTTTTCCACTAGTCCACAAAAAGAAACCACAGCCAAGAGAGCATTACTAAGCTTTAAAGAACTTATACTGTACAGTGTAATTGTTAGATTTTATCTGCCCAATATGATGTAGGACATGGAATAGCTGAACAAACTAAAACACTATCACTTATATGTGTGCTGGAGCTAGGTGGCTGGGTGGTCAAGTGCTTGGCTTCCAAAATTGGGGTCCCGGGTTTGAATCCTTGTGAAGACTGGGATTTTTATTTTAGGGATCTTTAGAGCACTTCTAAGTCCACCCAGCTCTAATGGGTACCTGACAATAGTTGGATAAAGTAAGGCAGTTGGTGGTGCTGCTGGCCATATGACACACTTGTTAACCTTGGGCCACAGAAACAGATGAACTTTACATCATCTGCCCCACACATAACAAAGGATGAAAGGGGAACTTTACTTATATGTGTATTATAAGCCTAAAATTGTTTATTGTCACAAACAATTTAGTTTCCTATCCTATCGAAGATTGATCAGAGCTTAGATAAATTATACTGTACATATTCTTTGCCACATTTTCATACACAAGAGGAGCAATTATGGGTTGCCTGAGTTAGCCAGGAAAATGCGTGACGGCAGAATTAAAGTCATTGATTAAAATGCATGACTAGATTGACCTAGGGACACGCGTAGGGCGTAATTATCTTCTTTTTGAAGTAACATCTGTATTTTATAAGATGAGACGTCATAAACTGAGCTACAGTGAGCAGTTTGTGCATCTAGTCTCAGGATGTTACATCTCTGTTAACAGTTAATTCTAAGATACAATTTAAATCATTAGGTAAAAAAAAAATACTAGACGTCATTAGTAAGACAAGATAAAAGCACTTTATAGCAGTTGCAGTTATTTTTCAAATACCTTTGGAATCCCACTCGCAGCCTCCCCAAAATCCTCCCTGTTCAGCAAGATATGCATTGTTCCATCTGAATATCTACATACAGCAACTCTATCACCAACCTGAAACAAAGTAACACTTCATTCAATTACAGGTTTAAAACTGATATACTATTTTATATAAGCAGCATTCAGGTAGATAGATGAATCCTGTTATTTCTAACAAGAACAGAAAAACTGAAATAGAGATCTAGATTTTAGCAATTATTGTTTTCAAGCAAACATTAAAGTTGACTTTATTCTTTACATTTATTAGTGTCTAAATTTGTATGCTGGTGGTCCTTAAGAAGCAAACAGTTTTTAAGCATTTGTAATAAGTATATTTTTATTTCTGTGTACTAATGAAAAGGGCGCAGTGGTCGAATGGTTAAGCGCTTGGCTTCCGAACCTGAGGTCCTGGGTTCGAATCCCGGTGAAGACTAGGATTTTGAATTTCGGGATTTTTAGGGCGCCCCTGAGTCCACCCAACTCTAATGGGTACCTGACTTTAGTTGGGGAAAGTAAAGGCGGTTGGTCGTTGTGCTGGCCACATAACACCCTGCTCGTTAACCGTTGGCCAAAGAAACAGGTGACCTTAACATCATCTGCTCCATAGATCGCAAGGTCTGAAAGGGGACACTTTACTACTAATGAAAAACTATAATTTTTAAAAATCCAATTAATAAATTTAAAGTTAATTATTGAAGAAACAAATGCCATAAAACATTAGCTGCGATAAAAGTAAGGAGCAGGTAAGCTTTGAAAAAAACTTTTGTTTTTATTTGGATAGCAAATAGCCAATTTTGAAATAATATCATATGCTATAAAAGAAAAGAAAACTAACTTTGAGACAGCATAAGAATCAATTACATCAGGATAAGGATTGGTGCCTTACTAATTAAGGATTTTAGACACCAAACAAAAATTTCAACCACTCAATCAGCCTAAACAGCCTTCACTGCCAGATAGAAACTAGAAGATAAAGACTACATTGATAGAACAAAATCATATAAATATCTAGGCATCATCATGGGAAGACCAGCTTGGAACTCTGACAAAGAAAACAGCCCAGCGACTATTTTTCCTATATAAACTAAATGACTTTAAACTAAATAAGAAATTTGAACAGAAATTTCTAAGAAAAATTGCAAAAGTCTTGGAAGACAACAGCCACCAAAATCTTGGAAGACATCAAAACTATGTCAAGTCGTAACAAAGTGGGCAACTAGTGTCAATCAAGACAAGAACAGAGCGGTACAAAAACTTATCAACTTTATCAACACCACCCTTTGATCAAGAAACATGAAAAGGACCAAGATGCTTGTGTGTAGTTGCTGAATAAACTCTTTATGTTGTGTCATTTTATTTATGTGAATGTTTCAGTTGTATTGTTTTTATATGAGAAAAGAAAAGAGTCTTTGTAATCACAACAAATTTCCTCAAGATCAAAAAAGCAGTCTTAGCCTTCAGATGGCCAAGAAAAAAAAGTGCTAGAAAAACATAGTCTTACATTTCATCAATCCTCTAGATTGGCTAGAGATTCTCTGTTTTATTTCCCCATGATACATGTCTTTAAAAGAAGCAGTCAAATAAGGGTAAATTAAGTCATTTATGTAAATGTTTCTCCTTCCAATATCCAATAAGACATTTGAAAATCTATGAACTGAAACTTGAGTGATTGCATTATGACAAGTTTTATTCAGTAAAAATAAAAAAAATAAAACACCAACCTGCAACCTGTACAATGAAGGAGCATAATTATCTTTGATCACCACCCCACACTTCTTGACCTCTGACCCTGACACAACCCAAGTGACCTTGGAAGTGATTTCATCAGCTGTGGATGGCAGGTTGTCAGTTGGTGTGGTATCAGAGATAGCCATAGTGGTCAATCCAATTTTAAGAGACCCTGACCATTGGTTGGACACTTCAGTAACTTCCACCTGAAAATAATTTTTTTTATACATAAAACACCTTCCTTTTTATTACAAGCAGAAAAAAGTGGGGAAAAAGTTGTATGAAACCATGTTAATAACATGACAATAACATAAGTCAACAAGGATGACATTTATGAAAAATAAAATATGAACAAGTCATCAAGGTTTATCTACAAATGTTAATAAGAAGCTCAAGAAGCTTCTGCAAGAAATTGAAAATTGTAGATTCACTTTCACATAAAAGTGAGCCAATCAAATTCAATTTAAGATAATTTTACATATTTCATTATAAAGGCTTTCTGGTAAAAGTGTTTAATTTGTAAAAAAAAATATTGATATATCTTTGTAAACCCTTACAAGAAACTGAACAGTTTAAATATAAAAATAAATAAACTAATCAACGCAGTCGAGACATGAAGCATACCTCAAAACTCTCATCATATTTGAGTGGCTCTGAACTGAAAATAATTCCATGGTTATAACTCTGAACTCGATTGGCTGCCCAGTAGTAGTTGGTCAAGTTGATATTTTTACCACAACACTTGCTAAACCTGTGAGTCACATCTAGCGACAATAAAAAAAAAAATCAGAAATATGATAGAGGCTTAAAAACAAGATAAGAATTTTTTACTTTGAATTACAGAACAATCAGGATTAGTCCTAAATTAAAATCAAAATATGTACCCTAATTTATTTCTTTTTTACATAACAAGAATTTTTATGCAGAAATTATTCTTTTTGTACCTTAAATTTATAAACTATTTTACACTCTCAATACATTTATATTTCATATACTGGCTTTTAAATTACTGAGATAAATTTCACTTTTGTTTTTAGGCATTCAAAAGGCAATACAAAACAAGCAAGTCTGACATAGTAGGTTTGCATTTCTTTTATATATACTCTATTTTAAACTTCAGATAATACTTTACTATGAATATTATTCAAAGTTTAATAGAATACATTACACAATGTAGAGTTTATAATTCAGAGATTTTTGTCATTGTGATCTGCATGCAACAATGAAACTAAAACTATTGAACATAAGCTAATCAATTACACAATATATTAACAAACTATATAGAGTGACATAAAAATAAACTTACAGGAAATTTTTTAACATATCCCCACAGCCAGAATGTTGAATAATTTGATGAATTCAAGCTTAAATTTACAAGACATCAGTCACAGTTGCTAAAGCTATAAGTCTAAGACTGCTTTATGGATTCTTATTGGATGTTGTGTCTACAAGGGCTCTCTATTTCAAATTAAAAACAATATTCCTCAATAGAGAACAGACACACACTAGGGAAGTTCATTAAGCGACTACTGTCAGATGTCTTGTGAAGTCTTGATCTTTTCCTAGTTAACACGTGGTGCTGATACAGTCTGACAGACTAAATAAAATCCTGGCCATTCTGCATTTTATGCCTCAAGAGACAATCTTTTCCCTTTACATGTATTTCTTGCATAAACAGTAGACTAAGAAAAGAAAACAATGAAAGCAAATTACAAAAACTAAACTGACCTGTATTGGCTACTGAAGGAGTGGACACTTGTTCTGTTTGAACACTTGACTGCTGTACAATTTCAGTCTGTGGTACAACCACAGTACCAGAGGACATGCTCACTTGGGCACACTGACCATACAGGTCAATAACAGCGTAAACACCTGCAAATGATAATATGTAGTGTTGAGAACCATCGATTGACATTTCCAAAACTCAGTATGATATTCCAACATTGAATGAATCAAGAAATATGTTACTACCTGGAGCAATGTCAGTACTGGCTACACCTTGATCCACTCCATCCAGGTAATAATGTAGGGTCCCATCAGAACACCTCATCATGCCGATTCTTGATCCCACAGTCAAAGAATCTAGATCAAGTGGATAACCATTTCTGATAGTTGCACCATCCTGCATTATTGCTGAACCACTGTTAAAAAAATTGATACACTGAAATTTTTTCAACTCAAACAAAATAAAAATGTTTACAGGTACAACCATTTAAACCAATAAAATAGAATGCATCGCTAAATAAAATAAGAGTTAATATAGTAGTAAAGTAGTAATTGGCAAATATTATGAAGAACATTTATGGAAATACATTTTTAAAACTAGGAATATTTTCTAACAGTATCAATGATTCTTTTCAAAGATTTTGCTTCTAAAATCAAGTCAAATATTTTATAAAGCACATCTGTGGCAATATTTAACAATGGTCAGTTTTATCTTTTTGAATTTAGTCATATACATTTTGTTAAAACTTCTTAGAAAAATTTAAAAATTGCTGTTTCTCAACAGTCATTAATTCATTTTTTTTTTCTAAATTTACTTTCTTTTTGTCTACGACTCAAGAAATGAACAGTAAATATGCTAACAGCTTGTAGAATAAGCTACCTCAACATCCACGTGTCATGTTCTATATCTGTCATGGTGTTTGGGAAGTCAATCTCCTCGGGTTTCACCAATGTCACACCTGAACATGAGATTTAAATAGAGACTGTCTTTTAGTATTTCAGTTTAGATGTTCTAATTTAATTTTGTTGTAACATTAACTATGAAAATAAACCCCTCCTTTACTGTAAACTCTGAATTGATGGCTCCGCTCTTAAAATTATTAACAGTAGCTTTTTTTTTTTAAACATTTGCAAAGATTTCAGTTGGAGATTAATTTCAGGCCCTATTTTAAACATTTTTTTTTAAATAATTCCCCAAAATATAACAACATATTTTATGAGGAATTGAAATATACATTTAAAGAAAAAAAATGCCAGATAAGTAATCACTACCTGCTTCTAGTGAGCCTGACCACCTGTCCACCATTTTCTCAATGACCACCTCAAACAGTTCCCCATCTCGAAGTGGCCGGTTGCTCATGACTATTGCATCATTGAATTCACCGGTAGCATTGGGTCTTGAAGCAGTCAGACCGTTATGGAGGACTGTAGCATTATGTCCATGCAAGTGATGAAACTTTAACTGATCAGGATCTGTGAATACACTGGAATCTGTGTCAGGAGAAGTCAGTGTATCTGTGAAAATCGTTTTCAAATGTTCATGACATTTTTATATTAAGAAAATCAAACTGATTTGTTAATATCTAAACATATACATCAATTTCTATAGTACATCAGCAAATTCTTGATCATATTGAGTTTTTTGTTAAAAGTTAGCAATGGTCTTAATATTTAATATCTTGAAAAAAAAAATTCTAAAGCAATCATAACAAATTTCCATAAGGATCAATAAAGCAGTCTTAGTCTTAACATCATAATATGTTAATTTTTAAATTAATTTGATTGAATGTTTCATAGTTTTAAGGTCTACAGTTCACCAGTTTCTGAGGCTAAGTGCATTAATAAAAAACAACAACCTGACAAGTCCACAATGGTGGCCTGAGCAGCCATGCCATACAGGTCAATAACTCCATAGACATTAGCAGGAACATTACTAGCAGAGGCTCCTTGGTCCACTCCATTCACAAAGAAATGAACAGTGCCATCACTTTTTCTAACTACACCTACACGGTCACCAACCTATGAGATAAAAAAAACAACATTATCAGCTAATAGAATTGAGATTAAGATAATGAGAGAGGACAAATCTAAAAACCATCACTAAGATTAGATTTAACGGTGAGCTACAGAAACAGATGACCTTTACATCATTTGTTTTGTTTGTAAAATTTTTAAAATGTTTTTTGATGTTCCTACAGAGTTGAGGATAATCTACATCCTAGCCCAAACCTCCTGCAGGATGATGGTGGATGGCAAGAGGGCAGGATATCAACCCTGGACCATTGAGACAACATTCCAGCAGGTGACAAGGAAGCCATCTGCCCTATAGACCACATGGTCTAAAAGGAAAACTTTACTTTTCACTTACTTCGGATTACATAATATATTTAGTTTTCAACATTACCACATAAGCAATGCCTAATATGAAGACAAGCATTACAAGTAAATTGAGGAAAATATAATTCTAAGTGAATAGAATTTGTTATATTTAATTTAAATAAATTGTTTAAAAAATTTCAGTTTAGAATTCCTTACATATTTGTAGGTTTTAAAAAGTAATATAAGTTAACTTGAGGTCATATATATAAAAAAAGGGCACTCCCTTTGATAGTGCAGGTGAAATATATCGTTCATTTTCTATAGTAAATGACATTATTTGTCCCCAGTTTTAACATTACCTTCATTTCTTAAAGTTGTTAGGTTAGTACCCTTAAAACTGGTATAAGTTAACATATCATTTTAAAACCATAAATATTAATCTAACTGGATTTCGACCTTTAAGACATACAGTTTGAATCTATAAAATGGACAGAACTAACAAAATCAGGTATTAAAATGAAAAAGAAATGAGATAGTTTACATTTTTTTCGTAAGTTTTCAATGCAAAGCATTCAAAAACAATAATAAGCTTATCAGTCATTATACTTTATTAAAGTTTAAAATATCAATAATTTGGTTATGGAATGAACCATAAATTTCAAAAATTTGTGTGCAAATTTTGTAATATCTGTTTTGCCTACCTTTAGACGATCCAGATTCTGGCCGTAATCTTCAATGATAGTAGAACCATTGTGCATGACTCCATTGCCAGTCATCATCCATGTGCCTGACCTAATGTTAGTCATGGTTGAAGGAAAGTCTAGTTCTGTAGGTTTATGAGTGGTCAGGCCAATTTCTATAGAGCCTGCCCACTTGTCCACTAGTTTATCCAACCGAACTTCAAAAATTTCATTTGGACGTAGAATGCGGTTGGTTAAGATGACTCCGTTGTTGAAATCTTCAGTGGCACTGAAAAAAGAGGCAAAGTTTTAATGACATTTTTATGGTGTAATTTAGTCCATTTGAAATCTAAAACTTCACTGAAAATAAAGCATTTTTAATTTACTATTTACAACTTAAGTCCGATGTAATTAATTTAAGACTATTTTGTGTTAATTGTTTGTTATATTTTTTTGTTTGTTTTGTAGCTGATGAAGGCCTTGTTTAACTTGGTCCGGCAGCAGTAAATCTTTGCTTTGTTTTTTTTGAGTTCTTATCGTACATGAATTTTAAAATCTGTAAACATAACTGATACACCTAAGACTGCAAACACTTACTTGGGTCTATGAGCTGACCTATTGATACACCTAAGACTGCAAACACTTACTTGGGTCTATGAGCTGACCTATTCCCATTGATGACAGCAGCATGTACACCACACAGAGGACTAAACAACAGCTTCTCCACATCTTCAGTTGTCTCTGTCAATAGAAACATTCAAAGGTTAGTTGTATGTTTACATTCTTATCAAGTTCATCATCACTTGCCAAAGCCTCAAGCTTTCATATTATCCTTTAATCAAAATAATTAGTACATAGCTCTATGATTTATTTCATAGAATTAAGAAATAGGTATATATATGAGCAGAAATCTCGAATTTCTATGTGTAAAAATCTTGGATTTCTAATCTCTAGGATTAGACAGGAAATGATGATGTTTAAGAGAAGATGGAATAGAATATGGTAGTGACATTTGAGATATTCAAGATAGTAGACTCAATGACATTTTTTAAAAGTCTTATCAAGTTTTTTTTAGAGCTCCTTGAATGCTAAACAGCTATAGGAATATGCATGTGTGTTAAGCAGTATTTGATAGATGACAATATGAGATAAAGGTTACTGATAATGAGGCATTTCTTAAAATCGCAAAATGATGATCAAGTGCACTAAGTTGAGAACCAGGATTATGTATATTGATAATGTTGAGGGAAAACTGCCTCATTATAAATTCCAAACTTGGGCATCATAACAACTTAAGAGTATTAGTCAATTGTTTTATTTTTTATTTGAGTTACAAAAATGGAATAAAAGAAATGAAGTTGGTGATGTTCTCACACAGGAATAATATGTAAATTACTGTTGGACTTGAAAGTATGGATGCTGAAAGTTGCTTTCAAATATCAGTCTTAGACCATTCAACAATGACTAGTGGAAAAAACAAACCTGTAATGACTCTGGAATCCACCCTTTCACTTCCATCGCAGGAATCTAAAAACTGTCGGAGTGTATTGACAAGGCTGTGTTCTGCAGGCTGCAGCGGGGCCATAACGCTGGGAATGGGAAGCTCAGGTTCTGTGGTGTTGCTGTCTACAATTGTCACTTTTACAGCCATACCATAGAGATCAACCACGCCCCATACTGGCGATGGTGCATTGGCTGAAGCCATTCCTTGGTCCAAGCCGTTGATAAAATAATGAAGGTGGCCATTGGGTTTTCGAACCAACCCGATTCTGTCTCCTTCCTGTGAGATAAGAATAGACATTATGATGGTCTAGGTAAGGAATATGTAAAGCTGATTACTAGCTGCATAATAATGTGGACTATCTTTAAAAGAAACTACTGAAGTAACTATTCAAAATGAAATACTTATTAGGAAGTAATATAAATGTTTTTTATGCCAAGATGTAATTCAAAGATCACTATTTAGACATAACTAGCTTTTAAAATTAGCATGATATTTATTTGTTTTTATCAATTTAAATCAACAAAATCTCTTTGAGAAGTTAAGCATAGCTCTGTATCTTATTTTTTTTTCCATTCAAAATCATTCTATGGGCTCCTTTTACTGTTTCTATAAAAGCAGCTTACACTAATGTGCTGTGTAGCACACTAAAAGATCTCAGTAAATAATATCAAAGTAGTTTAGTTATTTTGACACATTTACAATGTTTTGAAACTTGAGAACAACATTAAAATGATCTCTCAGTTGGAGATCACCATATAAAAATGTTTTGGCAAATCATGTTATAAGAATTTAACATTGTGATAATGACAATTAACAACAGGTTGTGAAAGGCTGACATGGAAACAATGTGTACTGAACAATTAGTAAAGTGAACATCTTTGATGATGTAATGTAGGCTGAACATCTTTGTTCAAGACTTACACTTAGTTCATCCAAGTTAAATTGTCCATACTCTCGTCTTGTGCCTTTACCATTGGTCAATATGCCACAGCCACTCATCATAATTGTACCTGACAAAATTGTATGTAAACAGTGAGCAAATAAGAATTGCAACTTATGGATCCTTGTCTAGATTAATCATGTGAGGGAAATATTATGCCTCACTTTTCTACAAATGTAATGAGAACTTCAAGAAAAAAATGAAAATAAAAACAAATTTGATGTCATTTATAGAAAAATTTACACCTCAGTCACATCAACATGACCATTACTAACATGTTGAAAACATTATTAAAATAATCCTTAATTCATTAAAAGATGTGTTGAAGAGAATTATCTTCTTTGAAGGACCATCTTCTAATTAGAAGATAAGTGCATACTTACGACTAGAATTGGCATTTCTCATATTGGTCATTGTAGCAGGAAAGTCTAAAGTATTTGGATTGTGTGTTGTGATGCCCACCTCAATAGAGCCGGACCATTTGTCTACCAATCTATCAAGGAGAATCTGAAGATGTAAATAAGAAAAAAAATGTACAGCTTTCAATCATTCTGATAGTTCTTGTAATATTGCCTGATTATTTATTTAATTGATAGCTTTTAAAACAAAAAAAAAGAAAATAGATTCAATGATTGATTACATAAATATTACACCATGATCTTCAGAAACAAAACATTTAAAGAACAATTATAACTGACAAAAAAGTTACTCCTCTAAAATTTCTGGTTGTACTTATAACTTCCATTTCTAATATGAAAGAATTTTAATCCCATTTAAAGATGTACACAATACAATGTCAACACATTAAGCTTTCTCTCTTCCACTAATGTCATATGTCCTATTCACACAACCTTTTGCATTGCCCAAGCTTTACACCACGGTACATTACAACAGTTTTAACAGTTTTTAGCCACTTCCTGCATTTACTGTGGAAATATCGCATGTTGAGCGCAACTGTATAACTTCTATACTAAGCACTGCTATTGCCAACTGTATAA
>JADKLZ010079249.1:0-18936 GCA_021533235.1 Biomphalaria straminea
AGGAAAAGTCTTATTATTATTATTAGACCACGTTCATTGGTAAAAAGTTTTCATTAAAGCAGAGAGTAGACACAATAAAACGACTATGTAATTTTTAGAGGAGAATAGGATTTGTCTCTAAATGTACTTGCTTCACAACATTTCATTAGTCAACATTTTTTTTAAAGAACTGTCCCACTTTTGATAAGAGCCTTAATGTACATCTCAAGTGAGACTTACTCTGACAATCTGCGTGTGCTGTCTCTCTACAGCCAAATGTAAAGGCGTCTGGAGGTTCACATTCTGTATGTCCATGTTGGCTTTACCCTGAAAGAAAAATACATGAGCTCAATGACAACAACGATTGGTGGAGTGATTGAAACAATGCTGAGAGACAAGGTTACATTCATCCATTAGTTTGAAAAGAAAGTCATTGTGGCTTTCTATCATAATACTATACTTAGAACACTTAAAATAAAATGAAGAACATTTTAGTACATGGTGGATGAGTGGTAAAGTGCAGGGCTTGTCAACCAGGGGCTCTCAGGTTCAAGTCCCAGACTGGGATTTTGAATTTTGTGACCAAATTCTAATGGGTACCTGACATTAGTTGGGGAAAAGTAAAGGCAGCTGCTCGATGTGCTGGCCACATGATACCTTAGTCAGGAACAGGGAAAGCACCAAGATGCCTGTGTTTAGTCTCTGAATGAGACTCTTTATGTTGTGTCTGTTGTATGTATGGTTATGTTTCTGTTGTGTTGTCTTTATATGAGAAAAGAGTCCTTGTAATCACAACAAATTTCCATAAGGATCAATAAAGCAGTCGTAGTCTTAGTCAAGAACCACAGAAAAAGATGATTTTTACAACATCAGCCTCATTGATTGCAAAGTCTGTAAGAGATACTTAACTCTGTAGTACTACTGTAGTACTAGAACATGTCTAAAATGAATTTTTCTTTCAAATTGTTTGCAATATATACTTATAAACAATTATCAACACTACTCTCCTAAGGTCCATTTAATTTACTTTTTGTTTTGTGTGTGTGTACCCTACAGGAGTGTGTGATGTGATAAAAGAGTGCCAACTATTGCAAGCCCCCAGAGTGTTACATAACATACCTGCTGCACCAGCAGCTCTGCCACTTCCACATGGTTATTGAGAGATGCTAAGTGTAGCGCTGTGTAGCCATCATCTTTCTTCTCATCAACAATCCAGGGTCTAGGTAACTTGGTCAACAAGATGCGCATGGCACTAAAAAAAGAGAGACAGTTACAATACCGTTAACAAACTTAGATGTCTGACCAACTTATACTAAAGATAACAAATTAGATGTCTGACCATCTTATACTAAAGATAACAAATTAGATGTCTATCTTATACTAAAGATAACAAATTAGATGTCTGACCATCTTATAATAAAGATAACAAACTTAGATGTCTGACCATCTTATAATAAAGATTGTGGACAAAGGCTACTTTGACATGAAAATAGACAATGCTTAAAATCATTTCATGTTCAAAGGCAGAAAAACACTTACTAATTTGTATACATACAATTGAAAGGGTGTTTGTGTATTACAAATGTCTAGTGTTTTGTCAAGTAGTCCTACCCACCACCCTTGCCCCAGGTAATGGGATATTAAGGCCATTGGTTAAAAAAAGGGGGGGGGGGAAATCAACCAAAGACTTTGTAATGATAGAATAGACAAGATTTGACAATGAAATTCTGAGCTAACTATGAACACATTTTCTCCCAAGTAGACAACAAGAATCGAACTTTGACTGACTTGTTTCAAGTAAGCAGAGAGACAAGTCAGAGTGAAGTGCAATCTAGTTCTTCTCTCCCTCTGCCCCATCCTTAACAACTAGCATCCTTGTAGGTTATATTCTTTGATTCATTTCAACCTAATTCAATGTTATTGGCATCTGTTATTGATCCAAACGTAAATTCATAGCCAGCTGGAGAAGGTGGTTTGAACTGTTCTTGCCAGTTTTTGCCTGTATAGTCTACAAACTTGGGTTAATCTAGTCTAAGGAACAATGCAAGATAACATGCCAGACAATGTTGCTTTTTGAAGAAATGAAAGTAAAACTATTTTGTCTCTCTGTGGCATGGCGTGCCAAGGTGAAGGACAAAAGGACCTTTCAGTGTAATTAAACTGTCTTTCTGTCATTCCTAATCCCAGAATAGCTTCTAAACTCCATCTACATCTTCCAACAAATCAGTTAGTTTAATTACATGCCCTCGTTATGATCACACGGAATAGACGCCCCTCCCCTACTCCCTTTCCCCCCAAACGTTTGTGTGTTCAAGTAGCAATCATTCAAAATTCTATCATCTTTTTCTGGTCTCCAATGCTAGATCAAGCTCTGTAGAACAGCAATATATTCCTAAGTATATAGCAGTATGAACACATCAGAGCTTCATGGACTATTATCGAAGCAGAATGAAGCATACGAATCAGATCAGCATGGAGAATAAGATTGAGACTACAAGTGCAGGGTGGGATAGGGACATGTCACAGTTAGTTTTTAAAGATCATTTCCATACAATGATTTCTAATTATGACAGTTTGTATTGGAAAGATTAGATCAACGCTAAAATAACACAAAGCACATTTTGCTTGTATTTTTAGATCTGGAAACTATTCGCCCCCCCCCCCCCGCGCGCACTGCCTTCTAGATGTTAGAGCGTGAGTTTCTCAAGTCTACGTTTTCTTATCAGAAAGTGCCCCCGCCACCCTGGCTACTGTGTAGGCACATACACAACCTTATTACAGCAGCAGCCATGGGAGTTGAAGAGATTTAGGAGAACATTTGATGGGCATCCTACATTTACTGTAAGACTTCAACTGGCTCGTCTTTCCCGAGGAATGAATCACAGAATTCTTAGTCCAACATTAGGTGCCTACATTGGGAAGGAAAGAAAGACAAATTTCCAATTTTAAAAGTCAGTGACTTTGTTTCTAGCTTACATATTGGGGCTGAGTAAGACAAGCCAGTGTGCAGCGTCAAGCCAATGGTCTTCAGAAACCTTTACACACTGCTCCAGCCTGAATTTTGTAAGACCAATTAGAGCACGTTCTGTTCAGGGTTAGCAGATTTCTAGCACTTGTAGCTCTGGCAATAATATAACTAATCTGTTTTTTTTTGTTCTTGTTTTAAACAAGATCATGTCTACCTCTTTATCTACTCAAATACAAATAGATCTAGTCCTTCAAAGCGAAAAACGTTCAGTTCAGTTTGGGCATGTTTGTTAGAATGTTCTCATTACTGTTAAATGATGAATGTCCTTGTTTAATTCAGACAACTCGTTTCACGCTCAAATGCTACTGGAAACTAGAGACGAGTGCTTGCTCTGACTTCTTGTAAGTCGCACCAAATGAGAAGTCCCATTCATTGTAGAGGTCTGCCTAAAACATGTTGGTTTGCACAAACAACTCATTCTCATCGTATTGTTTTTCTCCAAATAGAATACTAGATATCAAATGTTTAGTCAGTTCAAAATAGTGTCTTCATTTTCCGTAAAACTTAATTCCAACAAATGTAAAATATGAACACATTTTGTTTAGAGGTGGACAAATAATCTTTGCCTCGGGATTGAGAAGGAAACATTTCAAAAGAAACTTAAACTTATATCTAGTAGCGATGTATAGTGCTGCCAGTGTAACAACACTAGCGTGTTGTGTGATATTTGTTTATTTGAAGATTTCACAAAAAAAATTAAGTTACCATTAAAAGTCATATTAGTTTAATAAACTTTAGCCAATAAACTTTAGATTGTATGTCATACATGAATAGAGAAATGGCTTAGCTAGTTTATAATCACACCTTTGGCTATTCAGATTACAATGACTGTTTGCTATGATCTTGAGGTCTAGTCTATCTACATTTATAACTGTTTTCATTCAGATTATGTCTACATTCGAGAGAGAAGGCTCAAATCAATGATAAATTTTCTTTTCATAAAAATATATGGTCAAGGGTCATCCCCTACTTATACTGGACACGCACTGAAATGAGTTGGCATTAACTTTAGGAAGGCTTACGGCACAGATATCCCCTCCCGCCCCTCTCTATTACTTTTTCTTTAAACATCGAATTCCACCCCTGGGGAAGGAAATGCCACAAATCATGACTCACATAGCGAAGGGGGAATCTCGCGCGCCTCTCCCCCAGGCACCCCTCGCATGTACCCATCCCCGAGAGCACATACAGTGAGAGTAGTTCATTTTGGGGGAACTCTCCTCCACACACACACAAGGCACGCACACATTCGTGTGCACGTTCATCCCCCCCCCCCTCCACATCCATTCACCTCATTTCGTGAGACGCCTGGGCACTACTCAGTCAGGAATGTGTAGTTGTGGGAGGAGGGAGGGAGCCAGACACTGGGTCACAGGCACAGACAAATTGAACTCTAGCCAGTTTCTCCCTGACAGAATGAAACGTTTTCATCACGCGCATCTATGTCTGTCTGTTTGACTGTCTGACATGTAACCAAACGTCAACTTTCCCATCAGCCTCTCTCGTTAAACAATTTATCTAAAAAATCACAAAATTGTCATTCCTTGACAGATCACAAATCTTAGCGGGATCCCAGACATTCACACAGCTCAAACCATGGAATAAACCCAATGAATTCACCAAACCCAATGTGTGTTGATGTTCTCTCTCTATTCCTACTAGTGACAAGAAGACAAAATGTCTGCGAGGTCTTGACCAACTGACTGGCAGCTCGATACAAGGTGAGGGACGGAGACATAGTGATGAATGTTTATTTCACTTCGTTATTTCTTCAGAAACACATTTTTAAAAAGTTCAAACTCCATTTAAAAAACACCGGAAGCCAAGACGGAATCAGCTTTTGGCCTAAGATCCGAGCCGAGGCTGACTAGTCCAAAATGAAAGAGTTTCAAATATTTCAAAAACGACTATTGGCGCTAAAAATGAACACTAGAGATAAGAGACGCCCAGTAGAGACGTTCAGTAGTGTTCTGAAGAAAAAATGTTACCAGTAGTGTTCTGAAGAAAAAATGTTATCTACCAATAAGTAACACCCTTTTTATCCACCGAATTTTGTTTTCATACCAGCCTACAGTACAAGTAATTCTCCATCCTAAACGTACACGTTTTGCTTCAACCATTACTGCAGTTATGTCGTTTTATAGTTGAAATGAAAACCAAAACCTCTATTTTGTAACTTTGTAACTATATGTAAGTGTAATACAAGAAGAAGCCTATATGCAATACGGAATGAAAGTTGAAACAACTAGAAACTGTCATCTCTAAATGTATATTCAATCTATATTAGAGACTTACTGACACTCAATAAATTTGATTATGTATTTTATTTAGAGATTGCTGGAAGTAAGATCATCCCACAATTATAATTACTCTGATCTTAACCGATACTTGGACCAAGACCTCGACAATGGTTGAGCTAAAACTACATTTACTGCATGTGTACGAAATCTGAGGCGTGTCGACTTAGAATGCGCTGTGTTTCATCCAACAAACTGAACCAGTCAGTAACAAAACCTCACACAAGTTTGTAACGTACAAATCAAAAGAAAGTCACGACTGTCAGAAAGCTTTCCATGTCTTAACTCTTTGACCTGCAAGTATCCATGCAGCTAATGGCCTCTTATAAACAATGAGCAAGATAGAAGTAGTGTATAATCTTAGGAAGTTGCTAGGTAGATGAGGATTGAAACACCTGTATTATTCATAATGGATGGGTACAAACAGCAAGTTGAGCATGGGCTGCCAAGAGTAAATTCTGCTGTTTCCAAGTAGTCACAAGTCAGTTTGCACACCACTAATTACGACAGGTGCACTCGCTACTCAAAGGTGCTAACGAAAGTTTAGAGGACCGAAAATGCAAACAGGTCAATCAAGTTACTGAACAGGACTGCCTTGACTAGATCTCGAGCTTTTCCTCTGTCGTAGCTTTAAGTAGATCGTTCCTGCATATTATGAGCAACACATTAGTATAGTTTCAGATTAAAACATATTTAGATCGGGTTCTATCCTGAAGGCTTTCGAAATCCCATAATTTTACTAAAGGTGTTACCCTAGTCAAATGTGAATATTCATTTGTTATGTATCTCACTGCTCCATTTGGTGTCTGTTCCAGTTTCTAAATGTTTTCTTGAGTTGAGGGGTCCAAACCAAGGTTAAATAACATTTTAGTTTTATGTTCTTATTAGATTTATAGAACTTTCTTCTAATAAACCCCAATGCTTTGTTTGATTTTTTGATAGTTTCATCAATATGGGGATTCCATGACAGTTTTTTATTTATTATAACACCTAGGTATTTTGCGTTTTTAGTCTGTTACTGGTTTACCATGAATAAGATAAGTGGACTTAATTTGTTTCAGTTTTTTGGTTACTCTTAATAACAGACATTTTTATGGGTGGAAAGACATGCTCCAATTTGATTCCCATTTCTGTAATTCATCTAATTCTCTTTGTAAAATTTCTGTATCTTGTGTTGTTTTTATTGTCCTATATTACGCAATCGTCTGCAAATAATCTGACTTTTGTTCCTGAACTAATGCAATTTGGTAAATCATTTATGTAAATTAGAAATAGTAGTGGACCTAAGACTGATCCTATTACAGTTTTGTTCTTTCCCCATCAGAAAATCCTTAATGAACCATCAATGCCAAAATATTTTAATTTTTTAAGCAAACTATGGTGGTGAACTTTGTCAAGAGCCTAGGAAAAATCTAGCAAGATAGCATCTATATGCTCACCATTTTCTAAACCTTTTGAAAAATCATCAATTAGTCCTATTAGTTGTGTTTCATTCGATCTATATTTCTTAAAGCCATGTTGGTATGGAGTAAGGACATTATGTTTATCTAAGTGATTTATGATGTTGCTGCATATTATGTGTTCTAGGATTTTACATGTGATGCTGGTAAGTGATACTGGTCTGTAATTTCCTGGGTTAGATTTTTCTCCTTTATTAAATAGAGGTGTGACATTAGCTTCTTTCCAGTCCCTTGGTACTCTGTCCTGGAGATGCCTGAAAAAGTATTTTGAACACTGGTGCTAGCTCATTGCTTAGTTCTTTGAGCCATCTAGCTGGAATACCATCAGGTCCAGAGGCTTTATTTGGTTTGATGTTGGCTAATAGGTTTTGCATTCCCTTTTCTATACCTCCTATGTTGTCTACTTGGTTCAGATTAAGTAATATGACTTTGTCTCCTGGGGCTGAGAATGCTGACGCAAAGTATTTACTTAGGATGTTTGCTTTAGTTTCATCATCATTATGTATTAAGTTTATCATTATGTATTAAGTTATCTTCTCTTTTTCATTTTCTTCTACATCCAATAACTTAAATCTTTTTCTCTTCTAGGATATGGTAAATAAAAACAAACAAAAAACAAGGAGCTGATACATGTTTTTATCCATAGTTTCTACCGCTGGATAGTCTAAGAGCTAGGCCGAAGGCTCTTCGAGCTCTAAGTTTGAAAAAAAAAACCTGTCTGACCTCACTGCCCGAAAATCAAACAGTAAAAAAAAAAAAACAAACCTGCGGACCAACAGGCCTGTCTGGGAGCGACCCGAGTCAATGCTTATAGAGCATTGCTGTTTCCAATACCACTCGGTGGCACCGGGGGCCTCCACCATCTACCTTCGTTGTACCAAGCAAACTGTGCAGAATCCGCCATTGATGAGACGGTCCCTTGAGGAACAGCGCATGGATTTGTGCCTACTGACACAATAGAACTGTTATGAAGGTAACGTTATAGACTATACTGCTAGGGGTTGACAAAAAATTCTTGGTTCAAATAAAAGGAGAAATAAAGAAATAATTGAAGCTTTGAAACCTAAAGTAAAAAAGTGACTAGTGCCATCAATTAACCCCATGCTCTCATTATTTCGAAACACCAAGTGAAGTCACGTAAGTAGCATGTTACATAATACGTGCGTCTACATTGATTCTGAGAGTCGTCCTATCTAGTGTCTCCAAGTCAAGTGCTCATATTTCATGCGTCCTTGCTTGAACACGGCCTGAGTAAGATACAAGGGAGGCCACAAATGGGCAATGAAAGATTGTATGGGCCAGCATTTTTCTGGCTTGCACATGTGGACAATGATGGTCAATATTACATAGAGTAAAAAAAAAATCTTCCACATTATCCCTTGGCTTTGAGGCCGCACTAATTTATCGGTCGAGCTGCCATCGACTTGGCCAGGCGTCAAATGCTATACTGACAGTAAGGGGGAAATGGAGGAATGAGTTCAACAAAAAACTAGCAAAACAAACAGAAATATGACAATAAAGCCCTCAGAGAGAGAGAGAGAGAGAGAGAGAGAGAGAGAGAGAGAGAGAGAGGCAAACAATTGTGGCAAGACTCCTGGGAAAGAGAAGGAAATGACAGTTTTTTATGTTTGGAACTAGGCCACCCGATAAACGAGGGACGTTTTGATTGCTATGACTGATGTGATTTGGGAGAATCTAACCCATCCAAGGCTGACCAGTAGATATGTGTAATGAGTCATGCAAGCTGGAGTGGTCAAGAGCTGTGTTGTTGAAACGATCCGCGGGTAGCTCTTTCCGTGAATTGGTAATTTAATGTTGTCAGATTACATTGTACATAGAATTGCATCTCAGAATGTCAAATAATAAAGCGCTCATCTTTACAGCTAGGTTCGGGTAACGGGAAGAGTCACAGTTTCTAATGGGTTTCTCTTAGATTTATTATTTATGGTGCTCTATCAGAGGCTCGCTTTCAATCATTTTAAAATCAGCGATTTAAAGAGAAGTTCAAGCAGTAACCCGCCAATACAACTGGACACGAGATTACCCTTGCACAATTGGAATTCTAAAATTAGTTTGTTTAGGTTAACCTTAGGAAGTTATTTTTCCCCTAAAAAGGTCATATGACTAATGTAAAGAACGCAAACTGAAATGATAAAGAACTTTGCTAGAGTACCACAGAGAGACGCTACATCAATAACAAAAACATTTGGAAACAAGAAAGTCCTTCTCCTCCACTGACACCCCTGCTCAGTTAGGTTCAAGTCTACGAATACTAAGTACTCAAAGAGTCGTCGTCAGCTTTCACAATGGCAGGCATCATATATTACTTCTTATCGCTTCTCCGCCCCCCCCCCCTTTTTTTTTTTTTAAACACTTTTATTTACGATTCAGTTTTTATTTGCAAATCAATCCTACCTCCTTAAATCAGTACCAACAACGCCTACTATCGGAGTAATGAGGTGACTAAATTTTACATCCAGAATAAAACCAAATTTGCACCCTTCTAAATCAGCTAATACTGACTCTTGGAACTATTCAGGCAGTCAATAAATGTTTACATTTTAGCAGAACATTGAGATTATTCTATTGAGACATTATCCTTTTAGTTAAGGTAACCATGGCGCGATTAGTATTTTGAGTTCTATATGAAAATCGACTGTAGAAAATGAGAAAGCAAAGATTAAAGGAACCAATCTAAATAACACAGCGAAACTCTCCATTACATTATGCACTTAAATCATGGTAAGAAACGTTGTCATTCTTTGACTAGTGAACTGAGAAATGGGAGATCTATTATAAACAATACAGTGCCCATCGCTTTGGTTAAGTCTATTACCAATGAATGCTTCCCAAAATAAAACAATTTACAATTGTAAATGGAATATTAATATTAACAGCCAACTCTAAAGACCTTCACTTGTTTATATAAAGCAAAATGTAACTATGATTGTTTAACTTCCACCAGAAGACAAAGTCTATTTGTTATGGCTTAATTTATCGTGAGCTCAGACACGGGCTCTACTTGGTTCAAGTTCTAGGAGTCAGGTAGCAGGCTCTCTCCGTTAGTTCACTTTCTCTCTGTGAGCGCAGCATTGAACTGGACACGCCGCTTAGAGAGCCTACAAGCATGGCCTTCTATCTTATCATCGTATTCTTTGACCGGAGTAGAGTTAGCAGCCCTGGGCAGTAGAGCGGATGCAAAGAGGAGGCTGAGAGATGGAGACAGAAGGTGGGAGGCAGGAGGAGTTTATTACACTCATTGTGTCCAATCAAGCTGACCAGAGGAGAGAGGAAAAGGTAAAAACGCGAGACAAAGAAAAAGGAAGGAAGAAATTATGAGCGGTGAGTTGAGAGAAGAGCGGACACAGAAACACTGTCAGCAAGACAAATCTAGCCAATTACAGTTTTTTTTTTTGTTAACTAGACAAGAAAGTCATGCAAACAAATTAGGTCAAGAGTTCACTGAGACCATTTTAGTTTTCTTTTTACTTACACCTTTCAATAGACTATTTTTGTATTCACCCACAGAAAAGAGAGAGCGATACAGGAAGAGAAGGGGGGGGGGAGTTAAGAAAGAAAAAGATTACATTGATATTAAATCTAAAAGTAGAGCCTGGCAAGGTAGCATATAACAACAATGGATTGTTTAGACTCCAACGTTGTTTACCTAATTTGGTACAACAGAATCTCAGGTCTTTTATACCAATAAGAAATGATGGAAGTCTATTTTTTTTTTGGTCTTTTTTCGACCGATGCATTCTAAGTCCAAAGATTTCAGAAAAAGCGCACGTATATGCAGACACAATTGCGACCTGCAAACATTTTATTTAGACATTACTATAGGATCTCTGATGACCTCTATCCATAGAAAACTATCAGTATATAGATGTATACATTGAATCTAAAGTCATGAAGTGTTTTATTGTCTCTTAGGAAAACTTTACAGTGGCAACAATTATGTTCCTAAATATAATAGGTCTACGAACTCTGTACAGCCAAACATGTGTGGCAACACAAACAAAGAGGCTCATAATTAACGTCTATCCCTGACTAATGACCCCCTTCTGCTGCTGTATCACAAGATCAATGGTGGGGCGATACACATTTAGAATGGGAACATTGCAAGATAGTGTACACAATTTAAAAAACTTTCCTTCAAACAATGATGAAAAAAAAAGAAACACAAGAAGGTTGCTAGGTTTCTAGAACATTCAGTCGCACTCATATGCCCCTACACCCCCAACCCAGTCCCACATCTGTCTGTCTAGGAGTTATCTCGCAAGGAAGGTCTTAACGGTACTAACGAAAAAAAGATTACTGTAGTATTATTGGTGACCTTATCTCGGCCCGACAACAGACTGCTGACCTTAAGAGTGGTCAGTTCAGGACTCCCACAAGTACTAGTGTTAGTCAAGAGTTTCACAATTAGTAACAAGACAAATCAATCAACTACCAAGCCTACGCTCTTGACTAACTGCACAATGGCTGGGCTCAGAGAACACTACTTTTGAAAATGTATACAAGTTAGATCAAAGTGTTGCCCTCGTTTTTAGAACAAACAAACAAATCCTACAGATCTAATAAGTGACGCAAGATGCACTTTGTGAACAGTACAATGCACAAACATTTTCAACTATCTGTGTGTGTGTGTGTGAGAGAGAGAGAGAGAGAGAGAGAGAGAGAGAGAGAGAGAGAGAGAGATACATAAATAAATATTGTGAATTGAATCTCATTAGTAGTTAAGTTATGACTATTGCAGGGCCAACATGTTATGTGTACGGAAATTTTTTAAAAAAATTGTTTAATTCAGAATATTAATTGAAGTCGAGATTCGACTGTGTACGACTGTACAGCCAGGGCAACACTTTGATCTAACTTGTATTCGACAATTTTACATGATTTTGGATTGATACCCGTTTGAGGGCTCACACTATACAACGCAGAGTACCTTGTGTTAAAAAAACTTAGTAACAACTATTAACACAATACGGTTCATATGAGTCTCATTTCCGAAAGCTAATACACAAAAACTGGCCATGTATTAAAAGTGAAATCTGGCCAACAGTTTGCTACCTGACTGAAGTCCTCAGTTGAGCAGAGCCAGAGAGATGACCTTTCCGGCAGACAATAACTTCACAATGACAAAAACTAACAGCAATTCAAACACAACTGATAGCAAGCAAACCTTCCCGTGGGCCTGGAATAATGAGATGTCTGTCCCTAGCCCTGGTCAGCGTTACAAAAGGTTAACCCAAATGGTTATGATCGTCCGATGCTCAACGTTTTTTAGGCTCATTTGTTACATAGCAGAGCTACAATCATAGGCGTAAACATCTGGTAGACTCAATGTAATCGAGATGCTCAACCATTTGTCATAGTTTAAGCTTCCCTACTCTAAATAACTTTTATTTTTGTTCACCGAAGTTAAAAAACTAGATTCTAGGTGTGTCAATGGCTATTACAGCTGTTAAAATGATTTTTACTTAAATATAGCTTTATGTGTTTTAGTCTCATACCACCATGTGTAACTAGCTAAATTTTCATCTTAGATCTTCAACACTTAGGGTTAAAATGTATCATAGGATTAAAAGGATTCTCACACGTACACATTTAATGGACATTCAGAGTTGTGTTGTCTGGTAATTTGAGAAACATTGGTGTGACTAGCAGACACATCTAAGAGTTTGTAAGTGCATACATCAGTGTGAGTAAAAGATTTGTATATGCTCTAACCATAGTCTAGTTTACATGCCCAGCCTTCTCAATTCTCATAATAAAAAGTTCCTTGTGTGTGTGTGTGTGCCTCATCAATCTATAAAATTGATTTTGCAATACCCTTATTCAAATCAGAACTTCATGGACCCTGGATTATGGGCAAAGGAGCTCCCTGACACGGAGCTCAAAGATTTTCCTAGAAATTGAACAGTTGATGTATATCGCCGAGAACTACTAGCACGTTGGCCAGACTGGGAACACTCTAGTTTCAAAGAAATACATTTAAATTTGGCTAGAAAACTAGGCCTAAATCTTGATCCAACATAAGTTTTGAAAGCACTATCGAGTTCTGTAATTTCCGAATGTAAGGCATTATTGATTCAATGTGTTATAAATTAATGTGCAACAAAATTGTGCGGATCGTCTTCTATGTCTAGATCTAAAGGTCTATCATTTGGAATTTTATAAAGTGTAGTCTGTCTAAGAGAAAAACAATCATTCTATAAATAATATAAAGGATGTATTGTCTTAAAAAAGAAAGTATTTCAAAATGTTTTGTCTTGTTAATTAATGAAACTTGCCAAATTGGGGTGGAGGATTATAAAGGAAATAAAGCACAATACATGTCCATTTGCTACTACTCTAAGATTTTGAAGAGGAAGCCTATAGGTATACAATTGTGATATCGATTCAGTTGAAAGCCAACAGGTTTGTAGTGTATCCAAATAAAACTCATTGAACTGGTCATTCAACAGGCACAATTGTTCTTTTTGTAAATCTAGATCTCGAAAGTCCTGAGGCCTAAGATGCATAGTAGCCTGAGTCCTAAAACTTATGTTGAAAGTAAGATGATGTTTGGATAAGAAAACATAAAGACAACATTTAGTCCCAGTTGTTGTGTTGAACAAATGTACATGTAAACTTTGTTGCTAGCTCCTCTTCTCAATAATTGAGTTGACTTGAAATCACTACAGCCACGTAGACATCGTGATCAACCATTTTGAAAACAACAACATTAAAATAAAAGAGGCTCTACTCTTAAACTAAAGATTTCGGCCAAGACAGATTATTTTCAACGTTCATTCATTATGATTCTATTTTTCTATTCACCAATGTCAACCTTTTAGTTATTAACGTGAAATTGCTTCACGCTAATTATTTTCGTAACATTATTTTTAGGTTGTTTTTTAAACAGGCAATTGCCATTATGCTTCGGTTCGTACAGTGGTATTGAATTCAGGCAGCAACACGTCGTACTGGCATAGCTGTTTAGGGTTGTTGTGTCCTATGATATGAGAATCATCATTTAGCTTCAAACATTTGTAAATGATTTAGCATAGAGTTACAAAAGTTGTTGAGAATGTAAGTAGCCTAAAGATGTATCTAAATAAATTTGGAGTGGAGTGAATATTAGAGAGCAGTAATGGAAGAAATGAGTGGAATGGTGCATAGCAGTTCTGTGGCTGGAAAAAGTTTGTGGTGTTAAAATAAATCCATCTCTCCCGGTGGTCTAGCTGATTGACAGGTCAGACTTGCGTTCACATCCTGTTCTCTTGTTTTCTTTGGTTTGCTATAGTTCTCAAGCTTTAGCCCCTCAGCTGACCCTTGGTCTAGTTTAATGTATGATACTACTATACGACCGGAGAGAACAGTTGTATGTTATAGAGTGAATCGTGAAATAATTGATAGATCATTTCTCTAATGCAATCGTATTAACCATTTTTCACAAAGTTTGAGAGAGAGAGAGAGAGAGAGAGAGAGAGAAAGAGAGGGAGAGGGAGAGAGAGAGAGAGAGAGAGAGAGAGAGAGAGATTTGGTTTTCTTTTTCTTTGATTGAAACTTCTTTTCCAATTCCATAAGGTTATATTAATTATTTTAAATTTTTATTTTATTCTCTCATTTTGTATTATAACAACAATAGCTAATAATAATGTGTCAACAAGGTCATTGTTGTTTTGACTGTATAAACAATAAACAGCATATTTACATTTCGAGAAACAACAGTGATTTTCCAATTGTACTTAAAATGAGGTAGCTTTATAAAGGCAGGGATCTTTCTGGTTCTTACTTGTCTAGCAAATTTGAGAGAGTATATGAATAAAAGGGAAGACAATAAGAGGGATCAATCAGTAGGATAAGTTTCATGATTCATGTTTTTTAGCGGCCTCCGTAAGGGTAAAAGCCGCTATTAGGTTTGAGCAAAATGTCCGTCTGTCACACTCAGGGCGCCAAAACTAGAAGAGATACGAAAAATATTTTTTCACCATTAAATGCGGCTTGAAAAGTTTAGGTGCAACGGCTACTTTTAGTTTTCTAAAAGCAAACCGTTTAATTTATAAAATTAATTATGCAAGCGATTTTTTAATAACAAAACACTAATTATAAAACAATTACGTAAATGTAAGGTAGGAAATGTAAAATTAAATGCGGCTTCAAAACTTTCGGTGCAACGGCTACTTTTAGTTTTCTAAAAGCAAACCGTTTAATTTATAAAATTAACTATGCAAGCGATTTTTTAATAACAAAACACTAATTATAAAACAATTACGTAAATGTAAGGGAGGAAATGTTACTATAAGAAATGCTCTTAACCATAAGATATCACGCACATTTTTTTAAATGAACTTTTAGCAGCGGCTTTCGTGTACTAGCGTAAAGCCCGGAAATGACATGATTCTAAACTAATTTCTTAAATTTAAAAAAAAAATCAGATTTTTAAAAAACAAATTGTTTAGTGCCCCCATTAGAATGAAAGAAGCATATTTTTGTGCGTTTTGTCTGTTGTTTGGTCTGTCCGTCACGGTTAGAAAAAAACACACTAAAGGCTTTTGAAAATATGATTTAACCTTTACTGTTCTTTCAGAAATATTGGATAGCTTAAGGATGGGAGAATACAGGAATTGAGCCAGGGACCAACGATAAATCCGAACTAAAGTCTAGAGCGCAAACATCAAGATAAGGCAGGTTTATACCCTGCTCGCCATCCTCCGTCGTCCAGCGAGAAGTTAATTATTTTCAACTTAGAAGGAACATCCGAAACATCTTGCGAATAGGCGGATCTGACAGGGATCCGATTCCGACGGGGCAGCCTCTGAGTTTGTGTATCACACAAACTCTTTGTAATCTTGTTGAATCTATTATTGACATTGTTATATTGTTATGTTATCTTTTCATCGTCAAGAATGAAAGTGTTTTATTTCGTCAAGAGGAAGTCTGCTACTTCTACATCTAGACAAGATTCTGAGGCAGAGTTTGGCTCATCGGATTGCACTATTTTGAGATTAGACAGGCGTACTGAAACTCCATCCTCGTAGCCACTTTGGGGACAAAAACTGTAGTTTTGCCAGTATATGACCCTGTTCCTTTACATACCAGTCTAATAGTATCTGTACAAGCTCTTTAGTTTATACAATTAGAATGATTAGAAATGAAATGTAGCCAGTTCGACGATATCATTGCCTCCCTTTAGTTCCCTTTAAAAAAAAAAAGTCTCTAACGGGAATTCCCAGAGCATATGGCAGGCGCAGCTCGGCTCACACTGTAATGCCATTAATGCAATACACACACTCACAAACACACGCACTGCTGTAGACATGTGCACGTCCAGACACACATCCCAATCAGCGCATGCTCTGTTCCCCAGTGACTTATGCACAACGGAAGCCGCATGTTGGCATTTTAACTTTTTTTTGGGGGGGGAAAAAAACAAGAAGGTGGGGTAGACAAAAAGAGGGAATGAATGGTGAGGGCCAACTTATATACGTACACTAGCTGTATAGAGACCATTGTAGTCATTGCTTTTTTACCATATATATGTAGGTATAGTTATTCCTATTATTGAAGGTTTTACCACATACATTATGCTTAGGTTTAATTAACAAGAATGTTGCATTCACAATGATTCACATGATTGCATTCAGAATGATTTATATCTTAGTCAAAAGGTATTTATGATGATGCAGAATTTTCATCATAACTTAGATTTCCGTCATGCATTCAATATGTAATAGGCCTATAGGTTAGGTTTGAAAAAAAAAACCTCTTATAACTACGTTACAAGCCAACACTCTGTTGCAGGACATGTGTAGTATTAGGAGATCGACGCGTCTAGTCTAGATATGCTATAGTAATAATAGTTATGTGATTCTGCCGTGTTTAAAGAAGCCCATAAATGATCATCTAACTTGAAAAGACAACAACATAGATTGTGACTATATATGTTTGAGTGTCAGATGACATCCATGTGTTGTTACTTGATGTTATGTTGAGATTGTGTTGAACAGACAATGCGTTACTAATGTTTTAATCTAGTTCTCTCTATTGGACAATTTCTAAATTCTCAAACAATTTCATGAGGCCGGAGATAAATGCTTTAAAGTATAAACTCAAAATTGAATTAAACAAATACAAAGCTTTTAATCTGGAACTAGCGATGACTTTAATACTATACACACTACATAAATGCTCAATACAATTCCATTTTAATTCATTTACTCTAGTCTCAGCCTTTTTTCAAAAATGAATCTGCCTCTAAATACTACCTCTTGCCCATTTCTAGCATCATCCAAAATATTTTTAAAGCCTACGGAAAAACCCTCATCGTTTTAACTAGTCATTACTTATCAACATCCTATAACTATGACCTTGCGCTGCTCAAGTTTACGTTAGGTGACATATCAACACTTCCATTCTTCTCTACACCGGAGACGGGAACAAATCTTTGGACTTCCTGTCTGAACATGTCCACTCTGTGATCTAAAGGTTTAGTCGAAACTAGATCGCAATGAAGTGCTCAAAAGAGAGAAGTTTTTAGCAACATAAGCCCAATGTATACAGTGTAACCATGTCAACAATTTGACTAACGATTTACTTTGGTCTACTTATTTAAAAAATAACATTTTTGAATAAGACCTATTTTTTTTTAAATAGATCTATAAATAAAAATATTTTATGTAAAAATATTGATCGGGTTTGATCTCAACACATCGAATCTTGATACACAATGTTGGCTACATTATTTCAATTGAAACTTCAAAGAGAAATGATATAATTCAATTGAAAACTAGATCTCCAGAATAGATGTTGGTCAAAAGTTGATGTTCCTCTGGTTTAATACACCTTGACTGAGACTAGTATCATTAAGCTTCCAAAGTATCAGAGAGACAGCGTTTAGCACTGCAGGGATGACATCATTATACCACACCACCTCCTTTCCTTATACGTTTTGATAAGTCTGTGCCGGACTAAATGTCTCTCACCGTGGACATTGTTGCTTGGTTCCTGTGTCCCATGGTAAGATAATGACAACTGCTCGAGGGCAAGAAAATGTCACACAACTTTCTGTTTGTACAATTTATCCCTGGAGGTTGGTCTTACGGGGATCGTCATAGCCCGGCGAAAGATACAATCCATTGTGTCAATTGAAAAGAAGAAAAAAAGTAGATTGTAAGGTATTGAAGGCAATAAGGTGCTCCCTGGTGCAAAATGTTCTTACACAAATCACCACCTATCATTGCCGCAAGCCATTGGAGAAAATCAATGGGGTCAAAGTGAAAATGTACGTTCAATTCAGGGGGATGAAGAAAAACAGAGGGGATGGACTACTAAAAAAAATGTTGACTATTTTCTTAAAAATGGTTGATTAAATGTGTAATATCTCTCAGAAAAAGTACTCAAAGGTCTGACATGCAATTTTATTTGAAATTAAAGTATCAATGGCCTGTAGTTAATAACTTGTTTCTAGATCATTTTTATTCAAATGGGATTTTAAAATTCAGGCTTTTTCTGCAATGTGAATACAAAACAAAAATTATTGATTTTCCCAAGCATTGACTGATGACTACCGTAGAAGTGACAATCGCACACTCTGAAAAGCATCACTGAGTACAAATACTTTTGAACAAATTATTGATTTTACCCAAGCATTGACTAATGACTAGAAGTGACAAGCACACATTCTGAAAAGCACAAAAGAGAAAAAAAAATACTTTTCCCAAAAATATTCATTGCCAGCAGAATGGGTGCATATATGAAACTATTGCAGTACATTGTGTTAGCTCGGATGTGACAACCTTTCTTGAGACTTGAAAACAAAACTTTAATGTCTCCTGTGGCTGGAGGTGTGATGAGCAAATATTCCTTACTAGTTGTTTATTCATATAGTAGCATATTTTGTAGTTCAACAATCATTCCCTTGTAAGACAATATCAAGACCCTTAAAAATATTACAAATGGGACAAAGTGATTCCCTTACAAGAATATATCGAAGCCTTATATAACATTGCTTCGCAGTTATTTACACATTTTGTTTTAGTCTAAACAGGCCGATAACTTATAAAGAAATAATAGGGGGGTGAGTCTTTTGAGAGAAGGAGATCATAGAAAAAATCTTCTAGATAGAAAGAACAGGAGAGAGAGAGAGAGGGTGTGTGTACAAGAGTTAAGGTTATGTTAGATG
>JADKLZ010079277.1:7614-28185 GCA_021533235.1 Biomphalaria straminea
ACGTCTATCGTAGACTTACGACTATATGTCCGTATATCGTAGATAAAGTATTTATTAACTAACTTTTGGTAACATAAACGGTTCAAACCCTACCCGCCCCCCCCCCCCCCCGTCCTACGGGAGGTTTGGACTAGTCAATTGTCTTCCACTCTGAAGGAACAACAGAAACATGTCAAACAAACAAACAAGCGTAGGCCTAACTGAGCAGATGCTGGGTTAGATTTAAAAAAAAAAAAAACAGATTATGAGATCAATGTTTTGTTTTCCCGCCATCATTTTGCAATTAGGTCAGAGCTACACCAACGAATGACTGACTGATCCTTCAATGATAAAGTTGGCAGCATGTCGATAAACATGCACACAGCCTCATTAATCGAGGCATCTCAACATTTTGAATTACCTTTCTTAAAGATTTTTAAATGGATTCTTCGATATGCTTTAATGAAACTTTGTTTTTAAACTACTCAATATCGGCTTTGTTTTACCTCATTTAAAATGTTTCATAGTTAGTGACAATCCTCAAATATACTTTTTGTTCTGAAACGAATCACGGTGTTTACCGAGAAAGGAATCTCTGGGCTTAGCCTTAATACGAACTGCGTTGTTTTAAATGCCACTATCGTGATTACAATCTGGCATAACACAAGATGTTTTTATATTGTTGTTGTTGTTTTTTCTCTCCTGCAGGTTTAAAAAAAATGTGTTTACATCATTACTACAATAATTCATTTTAAAAAATACTAGAGGCGCCGTAGACCAAAGATCAGGCGCCGTGGACCAAAGATAGGGCACCGTGGACCAAAGAGCATGCGCCGTGGACCAAAGAAGATAAATACACTCATTTTGTTATCGTGGTGGTATGAGTCGATACTCGGTCCTCTGTGTGTAGCTCCAGACTAGATACTAAAATAAAACGATGTAGACGTATTCAATTCTTAATATTTCACTTGAAATAAACTTGAATAGATTTTCAAAACAACAGCATATAACTTTCATTTCATTTTTAAATATATACACAGAATCACAGATTGAATTTAAACAAGATCTAACTCATTAAAATACACGTCTTTTGTGTCTCACGTCTCTTGCTAGCCTCTCCTCACCAGTATTTATCCACTTGAGTTACGACAGAACAACTCGTGGTTTCATCAGAAACTCTTGAACCTACACAACCAAAATATCCGCTCCCCCTCATAGTTCACATCACCGTGTAGCGCCGTAGAGGAAGAAGTTGTATAATCAGTATAATCAATACCACCTTTCTTTTTCAGATTATAAAAATGTTTATAATGATGCATCGATTCCCGTTTAATTAATTAATATCATTTATGTTTTTTTTTTCTCCAAGGTGTAAACATATTCAATGATTTGAACTTCTTTGAATGCAAATTAATTTTTCCAGTCAATTAACCGCTAAATGTGATCTCTCAAACACAATGGAGCGTCATGGCACTGGTTAGAGTAGGCCTAATTGTCGAAAATAATATTTTAATGTGCCCTTTTTAGCACGAAAACCGAAAAGGCCCATGGCAATAGTAAAAAGCAGAAGAAGAAGAAAGGAACTACAATAAAGGATGTTTCACGAAACCCGACCCTGGGAGCACTAGAGAATGAATACTCCTTCAACTCCTTCGTTTCTAACATAATTGTTATAATAATTTTGACTGAAAAAAAAAAACAGGCTGGATTTTAATCGCTCTAATGTGCTGTATTGATTTTTAAAAAAAAAACGCTACAATCGTTGACATCTTTTACCACTATCCCATAATATAAGCTTAGGCGTCAACTTTCGTTAGCTGACATAAAAGAGGGCACCTGGTTACATGCGGCCTCAGAACGAGACAGCTGGAGGTCACTCGCGAATGCCGCGGGATACACATTTGATGACAAAAGAAAATCCACTGCAGACTCGAAAAGAACATCTAAATCGGCCACCTTCGGACAATGGTCAGGCCTGTGCTTGCCCTGGATGTGGCAAAATATGCATGTAGGTCACAGCTGGGGCTGCGCATCCACGAGAAATACTGCATTCCTCACAAATCTTCGAACTTGAAGACAAGCATTATTAGTATTATTATTATATAAGGAAAACCGAAAACGAAAAAAAAATATTGGAGCCTAAAGCTTGGAGATTTGGCGCTTATTGCAGTTCTCTAAAAAAACAATACATCCCTAAGAAGATTCTCCTTACCTGTCAGAGGCCGGCAGCTGCAGCGGTGCAAAACCTGCTATATCACCAGAAAAGTCCTCAAAGGGACTACATTGAATTTTGTTTCTCTTTAACGAAACTCGAAGCTGGCAGTGCCAGGGAATGAATACTCATTCGTTTCTAATATAATAATAATTATATTGAAAATCTTTATTTTGTTGAAGCGAAGTAGGGTATTGGTACCGTATAGTGACTATAAAGTAGAGAAGCGGAGGCCACGCTTAATTATTTATCGAATACAAGAAACAATTGTTTGCTGCTTTCAAAAATGTAGGCCTATAGAAAAAAAAAAGTTTACTTTAACTAAGAATACGAAAGTTGGATTTATTTCTTTATTTTGTTTGTTTTTTATGTCTATTGTGAAGTTCCCGAGGTCGAAGCCCTCCCTGTCCTCCACCAAATCCATCCCTGATCTCAAATCAAACTTACAGAACTTGTAACTTGTAACCACAATCAAGGAGTGGTATCAGTGACTAGGATAGTAGGCCTAATAGTCAAAATTATAAAAGTGTTTCATAAAAATATATACTTAATATTTAGATCTTTTAAAAAAATAATATAAAGTACTTGATCTTTTGACTAAAAAAAACGCTTAAACAAAAAAAAAAACAACTCAGTAATAAGTAAATCATAGCTCGAGATCTTGTCTAGCTCTATTTTAGATCCAATAGCAAGGTATACAACTTCGCTAGCTTATCTTTGAGAAAATGAGAAGAATTGCGTCTCTTTTAGCCACAGTCTGCTTCCGGAACTTTATTCTCAAAATGGCGTCGAATAAGCGAAAGCAAGATGAAAAACATTTAAAAATGTTGCGAGAGATGGTATCTCTCCCTAGCAATAAGCAATGTTTTGATTGTCATCAAAGAGGGCCGACATATGTAAATATGACCATAGGTTCCTTTGTGTGCACATCATGCAGTGGCATTCTGTAAGTTTATTTAATTTGGTAAAATACAACAAGTCAAAAAGCCAAAAATTAAAATAGGAAAAGAATTATTAAAAAAGAATAATTTTAAGAATATTAAGATATTTTTAAAATACAAATTAATAAAATATTTTTATAATAATTAAATATATTATTATTAATAGATAAATAGATCTAGTTCTATTGTAGTTAATTAATTTAATCTAAATATAGAGATCTAGGCTACTCTAGTAGTCTAGTCTAGGACCTAGAATGCTAGTAGAGATCTATAAATAGTATAATAATTTACTAGAGTAAAACAGGGTCAACAGACAACCTAAGGCAAGTCGCGACCATTTTCAACTTTGAATTGTTATAGCTTCGTAATGATCAGACCTATGAAAAAACTGATAGTGTCAATGGATTCCTCGTCCTTTTTTCAATAAAAATAGATACAACGTATTGTATCACTACTCCATGTTAAAATTAAAAATAAGGTCAAAGAGGTGTAGGGTCGGTATCGTCGCGCGTAAAGAAAACCGGACAATTTTCCTCCGTGTCAGGAACACCGGAAACTGTGTAAGGATCAACAGATACCTCCACAAATCATCATTTTAAATATATTTTAATCTTTAATATTAATATATAAATCATTTTCATTTACATCTGCGTAAGAACACTGATCGTTGTCAGGTTTCCCACGCTTGGTTTATCCATTCTAGGTTTGTAACGGACTTCACACCAAGGCTTAGTGGATATGGGGGGGAGGGGGGTATATAGGTCAAGTGCCCCATCTAACAAGCATGCTCAGTGGCTACAAGCAGTACAACTGAGGTCACACAGTGACAACATTTGTAGTCTACTCCTCCCTCTCTCTCCCCCTCACCAGTGTTCTGGCATTCTACAAGCAGTACAACTGAGGTCACACAGCGGCAACATTGGTAGTCTACTCTTCCCTCTCTCTCCCGCGTGTTCTTGCGTGCTAAGTGGATATGATGGTTGGGGGGGGGGGGGTGGCGGTTTAGATATCAATAGTTAGTCCACTCCTCCCCCTCCCCCATCTCTTTTTTTTTAAAAATAAAGCATGCTCAGTAAACTTGAAGGGAAGGGAGTTGGGGGTAGTATTTCAGATATCTCCATTCTTGGCTTGTAAATGATGTCACACCAAGGTCATTGGACACTCTAGTTTTACCTGTAGCTGATCACACTACAGAAGATAAGTGCAATCAATTGGCATAACACATTGACTGTATGCATACATAATTAAAAACAAAATTAAGAAAACAAACACGTTTTTTTAAGAAAGATTTATAGAACATGTTACGACGCAAGACCAGGGCCACACCAACTGCACACAGAATTAAAGTTTTTCAACTGTGCTTTAGTCACGTTTTTAGCATTATGTGTGCAGACAGTGTGCCTTATCTTATCTTATATAATACAGACGTTACTTCAAAAAAGAAGATGATTACGTCCTACGCGTCATGCATTCAGTCATGCCACCAGGAGTCACACGATTCACAGAGAATCTAGAGGTCCCCTTGATTGTAGGTACCGCAGCCTTAAGCAATTTTGGTTTGTGAAAAGGCTAACACCTTCGATCAGGTCATCATCCCCTTTTGCTAATTCCATCTCATTTCTTGTCGCTGCATCCTCGCCTGTGTGTTGTTTCTCGCCTGTGTGTGGATCCTCGCCTGTGAGTGTCTCGCTTTCTCTGTCATGTGTTGTTTGTGTGACATGTTTTAATGTTTTTCATTTTTTATTGGTTGCTTTTGTTTTTTACTTTTTTTTATAATTTTTTTTTTTGCTCATTCAACATTTTTTTCCTCTTTTTTTCTTATTTAACTCTTCTCTTATTTTCTTATCTAGCTCTTTTTTAAAAATCATTTTCCTTTTTCTTTTTAGCATCTTCTTCTATATCATCAATTCTTTTTTTTTAGAACCTTTTTAAATGCTTCTCCACTGACTACAATTGGTATGGTTGGAGTTGTTCTATTCTTTTTTTTTTCCTTTCACAAAGATCGGTATTTTTAAAATATCATCAAGTGGTAATCTGGGATTAGGTGGCAGATCTTTGGGCGGCAAATCACTTGGTGGCAGATCATTGAGTGGCAAATCCCTGAGTGGCAAATCACTTGGTGGCAGATCATTGAGGGGCAAATCTCTTGGTGGCAGATCATTGAGGGGCAAATCTCTTGGTGGCAGATAATTGAGTGGCAAATCATTTTGTGGCAGATCACTTAGTGGCAAATCATTTGGTGGAAGCTCATCATGTACCAGTAGGCCCATTTCAAAGGCGTTAGCAACAGAGAGAGTTAAAACCTTTAAATTTTTAAAATTTATTTTCATACAGACGATCAGGAAATTTTGTGTTTTGTGGGTCTGCTAATCAAGAAAAAACAGAACTAATTCAGATTTCGTCATCTAGTCAAATATGAAAGCTGTAGTCTACTCCTCCCTCTCTCTCCCTCTCCAGTATTCTGGAATGCTAAGTGGACAGGGGGATGGGTTACATGGATAAATTGTCTGCATGTAACTGGCCTGACACCAGATACCAATTGTTAGTCCACACCTCCCTCCCCTCTCTTTTTTTTTTTTTTATAAAGCACCTTCATTCTTCTAGCATGCTCAGTAAACTTGAAGGGAAGGGGCTTGGGAGGGGGTGAAGGGGGTTGGGAGGGGGGTAGGATTTCGCTACTACAAACCGCCAGAGACACCATTGCTTCGTACCCGGCCGGAGTGACCACTATCTTCGCGGATGGCTCCGTGAAGACGCTCGAGGGCACTACCAAGGCTGGATATGGGGCGGTGGTACGACTCTCAGGCAATCCCGAAAGTGTGGAGCTGAGTGGGCCCTGCAGTGGCAAGAGCAGCACCGAAGCTGAACTCGAAGCAATGCTCGCAGCATTGGCGTGGGTAGCGGAAAGAGTTGGGGATGGATCCACGACCCCAGCGGACGTGGTCATCTTTACCGATTCAATCTCTGCCCTCGATGCCCTTGAAGGGCAGCACGCAGGCGTCGGACGGGTAGAAGCACTCCTCGCAGTGGTGGAGCGCCTTCTGCAGCTCAATGTACATAGTTTTATACAGTGGGTTCCATCCCATTGTGGTCTGGTCAGTCATCAGAGGGCTGACTTTTTAGCGAAAGCCGCGGTAGCAACGAGCACCTTAAATGATGAACCGTACAGTCTTGCGACCGTACGATCCCTAGCCGACAACAGATTGTTGGCACAGTGGTACGCTAGCTGGGACGCTTCCGAGAAAGGCCGAGAGCTTCACAAGCAGATGAGTAGACCAGACCGAAAGGACGCATGGTGGACGTTCTGCCGTGCGGAACAGGCAGTCCTAGCCCAGTTCCGAGTCGGACACTGCCCAATTGGTGCGTACTTTGGGCGGTGGAGGGAAAATTTCGACACACGGTGCCGCCATTGCTTCGAGGACGATGAGACAATAGAGCACATTCTGTACGAATGTCGCGCTCTGCAAGAAGAACGATCGGGACAAGGTAATGAGAGAGAGATAACTGGTCCATGTGTGGCAAAGGGTCTGTCCTTGTACGGGGATAAGGCGACCCTACAACTCACTGCACGCTTCCTCTTCCGTGCTCTAAGGGAGTAATCTCAGCACGGTTTATTTCAAATGGGGTATCTGATTCGGTAGGATTTCAGATATGTCACACCAAGGTCATTGGACACTAGTTTTACCTGTAGCTTGTTACCGCTAAGTGAAGATTTAATAAATACCTCAGTTAATGTAATTGGCATCTTATAACTTTTATAACTAATCTAGATTACTTTAATCTAGTCTACATCCAGATTATCTTCAACTACAATACATTAGTTGCAATTTTATCACTAGAAAAGTTATGTTGTCCGGATAGCTTTCCAGACTAACATCCGTCATGTACGACAGACACCACCCTTTAAAAAAAAATGGCTCAATTGACAACATATTTAATAAATCACATGTGTTTCCTCATCTATTTAGAAGCCAAAAATATAAGTCTCGTTGAGATGATGCATCATCAGATTTAAAAATAGCCTTAATCCCATGACCTCTCCCCTTGTTTACCAAGATGGCAAATTTTTTTTTTTCGTATCTGTCTACTTTGACCTGAGGATGAACTTTGCCTCCTCAAGGAAAAGGAAGCACCACATGTCGAAAGTGGGATAAAATGGTGCCTGCGCAGTAGCAATATAGCTATTCCGGTATAAACATTAAAATATAGGAGTTATTTTGATAATAATTGGAGTGCACGGATAGCTTTACAAAACGTCGCTGTCTGTTGACACTGGTTTACTCTAAATAAAATTTAAGTATTATTATTAGTATCTACTATAGTCTGTATGACAGTGTATCAGTGTATAGTCTAGAATTTCTGTACTTTGATATCTTTGACAAAAAAATCAAAATAAATAGAACTATCTAGTTATGTAGAGCTTGCTGAGAGGTTTACAATGATACTAAATGTATAGACATAGATCTATCTGTTATATACTATATATATATATAGGAATATAGGAGCAAAGTTATATTATTATGCAGTTTTATGTGCTGAAAAATGGATTATGATTATAGAAAATATTTTTAAAAACTGATCGAAAAAATAAATTTTCATCTTTTCTCATCATAACTTTACAACCATAATAGATAGATCTAGAAGCTTGAAATTTGGAACACATCTACCCCATTGTATGGTTTTTAATTTGATTATTTCACCTCACATGCAGCTAACATTGATACACACCTAAGGCTAATTCAATTGTTTGTAAATTGACTTTGTCGTCTTTGATCCTTTTTTCTAGAATGCTGTTTGTTAGAAACTTCCCCAGCTTTATAATATTTTTAATATAAAATGTAAAATAACACCTTGATAGCATTCTCTCCACTAGGTTGATCAAAGATAAGCCCTTAAACAATAATGCATAAATCATTTATACTTCATTTTTCATATTATCAACGACAATGACTAATGTCTGGTGCCACACATTGATGCATCATGGAGTGACTTTATTTAATGTCATCAGGATGTGACCTGTGTTACTTTACTAAGCTGATTTTCTTTCAGGTTTTGTGCACCTAAGTATAGAAAAAAAAAGATTTCTAACCCTACTTTATAATATAAATATTGATTTTAATAGCCATAAATTTTTAGTATCTAAAAGACAGCAAAACACACAGGAAATTTATAAATACAAGTTTATTAAACATTATTTTGACCCAAAAAAAAAAACAAATTTTTTTTGGTACAAATTAACAAATTTTTGTTTGACAGATTTACTTCCCTTTATCCCCTCCCCAAAAAAAAAAATTTATATTAAGTATGCTCTCCCCTGCCATTGCTAAATCTATTTATAGCATTGATTTTGACTAAATTTTGAACTATCACCGTGATATGTGTATAGCAATTAGTCTTTTCTTTTCTTTTGCACTTGGTAGTTTACCTTATGCTTGACCAGAAAATACCTGAAATGAAAGAATTAGATGATTACAGCGTTTTAAAAATGCATATTGTCTAATACGGTTTACAAAGTGTTTGATATCGTAGTCATGGAAAAAATTTGTCTCATGAAGTTAACATTTTGTCATACCTGACCCACCCCTCTTTGACATTAGATTTTATTTTAACTCCACATGTTGGAATTGTGCTACAGATCTAATTTTATAGACCAGTGGATGACTTTTATAAAAGTAAAAAGTAAAGTTCCCCTTTCAGACCTTATTGTGGTCTATAGGGCAGATGATGTAAAGGTCATCTGATTCTATGGCCTAGGATTACCAAGTTGTCATGTGGCTAGCACAACGACCAACCAAATGTCATAAAATTTGGAAAATGAGTTGTGTGCCATATATTATTGTTATCAGGCCTTTAAAACAGGAAATGCTTGAAATGAAAGAATTGGGTTGATTAAAACAATTTTTATTACATAACATTCTATGTGGTTTTACAAGATGTTTGATATTGTAATCATAGAAAAAATTATTTGCTGGTGTGTATACTTTGCCATACCTCACCCCTCTTTGACATCAGATTTTATTTTAGCTTTGCATAATGAAATATTATAACATATCTGGTTTTATTGACAAATGGATGTTGAGTTCTTAGATGTTTTCATTCGTTTTTAGTTCTAACCATTAAAACCAAGAGATTAAGAGATTGACTTGGCATAACCTGTTCATTGTGGCAGCTATATATCTTTACTATAGAGTATTACTATAACTATAGTGTAACTAAATACTCTCGTCTAGATTGTAATAGTGAGACTGAGTCAGTGAGTTATGCTAAAACACAGTTACAGTAACACAAATCTAAATCTAGATTAGTAGATCTATATTTTTGAAATGGGTGTATGGCATAATTATCTTCTCTTTTTAAAGTAACGTCTTTGTTTTATGAGATAATAATGGCTCATTTCTTATTCCATATATGCTAGGACAAATTAGTACAAGACAAGTGCTCCTTCCATACTGCCTTTAGACTTAGCACTATATATATTTAATGTATATATATATTCTTAAATAGTAATTTTAATGATACTAAAATGAGACCATTATATGCACTCATATTTAGCCCTGTTAATTTTTTAAATGTCTCCTACAAAAACATTTTTTTATTTACACTTTAGTAGATTCAGTACTTCGGGGCGCTGTAGCTGAGTGGTTAAGCACTTGGCTTCCGAACCTGGGTTCCTGGTTTCAAACTCGGTGACGACTTGAGATTTTGAATTTCAGGATTTTTGTGCTCCCCTGAGTCCACCCAGCTCTAATGGGTACCTGACTTTAGTTGGGGAAAGTAAATGCGGTTGGTCATTGTGCTGGCCACAAAACACCCTGCTTGTTAACCGTTGGCCATAGATTATAGAAATAGATGACCTTAACATCATCTGCCCCATAGATCACAAGGTCTTAAAGGAAAACTTAACTTTTTTACAGATTCAGTACTTATGACAAATAAATTTAAACTGGAATAGAAAACATAGCTATTGCGATAGTACCGCTTGTAAACTATTGGGTTACTATGATATGTATACTCTTATGTTATTTAAAGGCCTACGCTTATTTAAGTGAGTATCTGACCCATGCATGGACTGCTAGAATTAAGTTTCAAAAGGAAACATCATTGTTAAAAAAATAAAGAATTGCATACATACAGAACAACAACAAAAATGTTACCCTTCGAAAATACTGTACTTTTAAATTTTAAGTTGATGATAACAATTTATTTGGGTAGATATCTTAAACTAAGTTTCCCTATCCTAATTTATCCTTCATTTAATCTCTACCTATTATCACTATGTTAAATGAGGATACATACATGCAGGAAAACAATGGAGTTGAAGAAATATTGAAGCATTAACAAAAAAAAAAAAAACACACAATCTCATCATTTGTGTTGATTAGCCACCACTAAGAACCTTGGACCCAAAACATAATAATGCAACAACAAACAGAATAGATATTTGATATGTTGGATTTTTGGCACAATTTAGGCCACATCATGCCCACAAGCAGAATAGAATAGAAATAGAACATGTTCATATTTAAGTATTTTAAAATCTTAAGTTTGTTTTGAATGGATCCATGACTTATCCCTGATAAAGTGTTGATTGAAGATTGTTTTAAGTCAATTGAATGAAACAAACAATTTTAAAGCAAGATCATTAACTCCATTGATAATCATCCTTAAAAGCAAAGTGCAAATGCAGGCTTCATTTGACTCGCTGTCAATGATCAGAAACTATTTTTATAGAAATTTGTTTAGTGTGTTTGTTAGAATAGTTTTTTCAAGTACATTCAGGTATTTTCTTGCTTCATAACTACAATGTTCGTGATGAAGTTGATTATTTAAGACCAATACACATGGTGAAATTACAATTTTTAAGATGTAGCCTGCCTTTATGAAATATGGCCTAAAAATACCAGTGAAGTCACATTTTCCCCAGTAGAACAGAGAAAGAAAATAAGTAATAGGGTACAATAGGTTCTAGATAATGCATTGTGTCATATACTATGATATACTTATAAATTAAAATTTTAAACAGTGCAATTTTTTTTTTATCCTTGCCTCCTTTTGTATATTGTTATGCTGCCAAGAAACAGCTAAATTTTGTACTAAATATGGACTAAGACATAGTTTTGATTCTGAAGATTTGGGATGGGTGCAGTATTTCACCAGCAGTCGCGCTGGGCATTCATTCAGTCACCTTGATGATTCCAGGTTAATACCCTGCCCGTTAATACCCTGTCATCCTGTGGGAGTTTGGACTAGGAAGTAGATTATCTTCAACTCTGAAGGAACATTACATCCAAAACATTGAAAACTTTCAAACCGCTCAGATGTATTCTGACCTACAGTTTGTGCATGTTGTTCCCTGGTTTCAATTTTCTTTTTGTCTTCTGGGCCTGTCTTTGACAAGGGCATTTCTTTTGAACTACTCATCTTTCAAATAGTCAAAACCACTCTTTAACATCATCATTGTTTGTTTTTTTTAGTACATATTAGTGTTTAAAATTATTGAAGCTTAATTTTTTAAAACAACTTTCAGGCGTGGTTTAAATCCTCCACATAGAGTAAAATCAATATCCATGGCCAGTTTTACACCAGAAGAAATGGACTTTCTTAAATGTCATGGCAACGAGGTTAGTATATTGGCCTTTTAATTTTCTATAGTTTCTTATAGTCATTTTTAAATCTTGCAACAAAAGTCAAGATTACTTTTCTACAAGGGGGCATTATTTTCTACAATTCTGGTCCACTGGGGTAAATTACTTTCTCAGTGTTGGTACATTTTTAAAGGGGTTCTTGTTCTTATGTAAGAACAGTTACTGGCATTGTGTATACATACAATATGAGGGCACCTGGCTGCATGCGGCGTCGGAACGGGACAGCTGGAGGTCACTCACAAAGGCTGCGGGATACACATTTGAGACCAAAAGAAAATCTGCCGCCGAGGACAAATGTAGACGACGAAAAGAAAATCTAAACCGACCACCTGCGGACAATGGTTTTGCTTGCCCTGGGTGTGGCAAAATATGTAGATCACAGCTGGGACTGCACAGCCACGGGAAACACTGTATTCCTCACTGATCTTCGGACTCGAAGACAAGCCTATTATTATTATTATTTTATGCCAAGTAAAAAAAAAACATTCTATGGGCAGTAACTCTCAACAGTTTCAGCCCAGTTGGCTAGCAGAGAGATATTATAATTATACAAGTATGTCCTGTTTGTGTTGCTGAAACATAAATATGTGTGTGAAAAAAAAAAAGATTTTGTTTATATTCTAATATATACTGCTTTCTACAAGAATATTTATTTACAAACGTTCTTATGATACTCATTACCGAGAGCACTTTTTATGTATCTATTTATGATAACAAAAACAAGAAGCTGGATAGAAATAGCTCTCTTCTGGCCTGGTATGCAGAACTTCTCTCTGCTACCTGTGAATAGAACAGTTACTTGTCTCTGTGTTTATGTGTCTATGGTGGAGGCTCTATTTATAGCCCTATGTAAGCTGCCAATGGTATCAGTGTGAGAATGCTTTGTGTCTGCAGCTGTTAGCCCAGAAAGAAACAACACAATAACAAAAGCTCTTTTGTTGTCTATTTGCAGTCTGGCATACAGGGGTTCTCACTAGATTTTCCTAACTTCTGTAGCACTAATATCTCTGTATATTTTTTTACTAGATTATATATTGTGTTATTGTTATAAATAACAATCTGAAATGTTCAGGTTATGATGATGGTAGTCCAGTTATTGTGTTAAAGAAAAAAACAACAACCTGCAGCTGAATAGGTCCTAGTTGTTTTACTTTACTGAGATAATGTGGTACAGCAAAAGAATTATTAGAGGAGAAAGAGTTCTCATCCTACTCAGACTCAGTTATGTTTTTAAATAGAGGTAGTATGATCAAGTGTTTGGATTTTGTAACATTTAAGATACTTTGTTGTTTGTTCAGGCAGTTAAGGAAAAGTAAAGATGTTTGGTCATATGTTGATATTGGCTTCTCTTTGTTCTCATATAGAAATATAACATTGCTATTTTTTTCAGTTTGGCACATAATAATTATGATGTATATTTTATAATCCATGAGGAAATTAGTCTTAGAACTGTGGATTACACATAATACGATAATTATTATAATTGTATATTAATATAATTGCCTCAAAGGCACACTTTAAATAACCCTTGCTGTCTGACCTAGTTATTGGTGATATTGGTGTGTTGCTGTGAGTTATTTATAGCATCACTCTTCACGCTAGATCTAATTAGCTTTTTTTTTGTTAGCATCCCAATGGTATTACGTTTCCTGTGGTCAACTAACTTTGTGCACATCACATAGGCAATGGAAGTGCTGCTTTTGTACATCTGGCAGTAAGAAAAAACCCATAAATAACGGTGTGGACGGGTTCAAACAGCTTGTACAGCTAAAGTGTTACAGGCGAATGACTTCTAAATGCTGGACTTGTAGCAAACTTAAACCAGAAAAAGAATATTGCTTTTTTAATGAATGATTTCCGAGCTTTCCACTTTGAAATGTGATGTATCTAGAGACACAAGTGAAACATTCTCTTGAAAAATTAAAACAACTGGCTCTAAAATGGAAACGTCTCTGCTGTCTCCAGCTTGTACTTTCAGTCCCAATCAAATGTGATGAAAAATCTATTCTACCAAAAACAATGCAATGATTTTATTCTTGGTTACACCAGAAGCATGCACACCTGCTCCATAAAAAAAAAATTGGTCTTTCCATCACCCCATTCGTTTGAACAATGAAATTATATATTTTTTTTTTAAATAGGTATAAGTTATGGTAGTGTTTCAAAACATTAAAACTAGTGCTATTAGTAATTAAAAGATTAACAAAAGTTCCATTTGTTGACGCTGGCATCAATTTCATTGCTGCTTGACACTTTTTTGTATTTTATCTGCACAACATGCCTGGCTACATTGATCTGGCTTGTCTAGTCAATGACAACAAAAGGCACGATTTGTTGTCTGTGACAGTTGTGTGTTGTCTTGACAGTCACTATGTCAACTCAGTCGTTAGTTTCTGCCTAATTTTGTTGTGCGCTGTCTTGACATTCAAACAATGGCATGCAATCAATCTCATGCTGTTTTGTTTGCTTTTTTCTCTCTTCCATTATGTGACCAGCAACAAGGCTGACATTTGTCTTGCTCAACTTCTCTTCTAGTCATTGACATTTCAGGACACGAAGTTTAATGCTTTACTTCTTTTACTTTTTTAAACAATTTTATTCTATGTGTGTGACTCAAGTATTTTTGGATTTGTTTTCACTAGTGCGGGGATGCGAATTTGCTATGACATCGTGGGATGCGTGGTCGAGAGGCTAAGTTCGCTTGAATTGGGCTTGGCTAGCTATGAAAAGGGCTCGGGGTTCGACACCCGACTCGAACTGAGAGCCTAGGGGGAAAAATCTTCTCCCAGATTTCCCCCTCCTCCGACAGGTCCACAAATGAGATTGGACCATAGCGCTCAGAGCATGCTATAAGCTTGAAAGTAGCGCTATATGAAAGCTATAATTTATTATTATTATTTATTTTTTTTTACATTTGTTCCATCCCCCCCCCCCCCCCAGCATTTGAAAAAATGTTTCTTTAATAATGATTCCCCACAATGTATCTTCCTATGTTGTGTTATGTTGTCACTAAATCCTTTCTGATTTTGAGCAAAGCTATAAATGTCTTTATAAGTCTCTTCGTCTATTGGAGTACTTCTGGCATTCACAGAGAGAGGGGGGTGGGGGCTCGACGTTTCTGTGCTTTCGTGTGACTGGCTAGAAATGGATGCCTGTAGGAATAGCCGGTTGGTGACTAAAATGTAAGTAACAGTACCCCTTTCAGACCGATGTATGGAATAGCCGGTTGGTGACTAAAATGTAAGTAACAGTACCCCTTTCAGACCGATGTATGGAATAGCCGGTTGGTGACTAAAAAGTAAGTAACAGTAGCCCTTTCAGTCCGATGTATGGAAGCGGATGGTGTAAAGCTTCAGCTGTTTCTGTAGCCGATGGTCAACGAGGTTGCCGTGGCCAGCACAACGACCAATAGATTTGTAGGATGCCCTCGGTCCAGCCAACTCTAATGGCTACCTGACAATGCCTGGCGTACGTAGGGGAAGTAAATCGGTTGGTCGTTGTGGTTCGAATTCGAAGCTGCTCAGTTCGGAAGCCAAGCACTTTAACAGTCCGGGGGGGGGGGAGGAGCGTGTTGCCCCCGCTTTAAACGTATCAAGCAATCAACTATATTGTGAAAGATAAAAAGATCATTGCTATGCGCATTGTCCACTGTTTTTTTTTTTCCCTAAAGTTCTTCTATCATGTTCGTTGCTGTCATATGATACCCAGACAAACACAGTGGATATGCATGCAGTGAACTGACTACGCCTTAATCCTGGGGATGTGTAAGGTACTCTTTATTCCCACCTCACCAAGTGGTAGTATATGTAGTCAAGGTCACAAATAAACTGGAACAACGCATTTAATGTGCAGTTATTGGTGGTGGATGTTTTTGTTTTTTTTTATTTGAATCTGTCTGTATTCGGATAAACTTATTTTTTATAATTTTTCTCTACACATGACAGCATCTGATGTTTCCTCTTTTTCTCCATGTGCGCAATGATCATCATGTTATTTCCATTGTCTTCAACCTTTGATGAAATATTAAGGGGGGGGGGCAGAGATTTAAAAAAAAACAAGTATAGCAGTTGTTCTCTTTCGGTCGGGTCTAATGCTTAATAATGGAGTAGCATTTGTGTGTGTGTGTTCTGAGGCTTGCTTTAGAACTATATCTATGTAGGTTTTTATTTTTTTAAGTAATTATTATTCAAAGAAAATAACTTTGACCACAGAGTTACAAGTTGTTTTTTTTAGTTGTTGTTGTTTTCCCAATGTGCCCCTAAAGACGTTTGGCGAATATGAAATTTGTCCGAAGCTTTAAAGGCCTTCGGCATGAAAGAGCAAGAAATTATGTTTTCCGCCTCTGTTCATGGTTGCCTTAGTCGGGTTTATGTTGAGGGAGACTGGGTAGATTTTTGTACGCCCTTTTACCCAAAAGTGTTTTTTTTTTTTTTTTCAGTTGCGATTTTGTTTTTTGGAATAGGGAGAGAGGCTGTCAGAGGAGCATAGATTGTTAACCGGATAAAAACAAAATGATAGGCGCCCCAAAGGCAGACCAGGAGTACGATGGTTTGATGATGTAGAGCAGGGGTTCTCAACCTGTGGGTCGCGATCCCTTTGGGGGTTGATTGACGATTTGTCAGGGGTAACTAAAGACCATCGAAAAATGATTATTTTATCTATTCTTCTATTGCTGTGTGTATGTGGGGGTGGGGGCTCGCGGCATAGAAAGGGATTGTAAAATGGGGTCGCCGAGCTTAAAAGGTTGAGAACCGCTGATGTAGAGTATTGTAGAGTCAGATCTACAATAACTAAAAGTCCGGACACGGAGACGTAAAGCACAGGATAGATCAGAATGGAGAGATGTGCTAAAGCAGTCTTGGGAACCTCCGTGGGCTGTAGTGCCACTGGAATGGACATATGGGGGGGGGGGGGAGCTCGCTCAAAAGAGCTATATAGAAACATAATTTTATAAAACTAGAAATAAATATAGCCGCTCACACCAAACTGCAATCTCTGTACTTCATTGTGTAATGTCTGTTGAGTCGCACACATGTAGGGTTAGGGTAAGGGTGAAGAAGAAGTCAGTTTCTTGAAGAATAGGGTTGGTAGAAAACATTTCTGTGATATTTTGTTATTGCTGCTTGTATGTGTGTGTGTGTGTGGGGGGTCTACGTTATTTAAAATGATATACGTAGTTCGTTTTTTTTTTTTTTTCTGAGAGCAATACATGCTTATGAAAAACTTGTTGAATGCTGAGCGGTACAGACATTTTCCAATAAATTAAATGTCGTACTAGAGACTATATAAAGTGGCATAGACATGGTATGGGCTTGAGAGTTATGAGGGAAATGAAAATGCCATTCGTATGTCCCGTCTATTTGTCCTTACAAGTAATTATGTTTGAGCCCGCCTCGCCTGGACATCAATTTCCCCAAAAGCTTTACTGTGACAGTCAATCTCTGCAACAGGTTTAGATCACTGTGTGTGTGTGTGTGTGTCTGACTGTCCCATGTTGGTGACACCCCACGAGGAAGGCTGACCTACCAGGATGTACTTCGGCATGTCATGCACGTCTCTCCCCTCGCATGTCCGTGTCATGACAGCATGTCTGCCGTCAGTGACGAATGGTGCACCCTGTCGCTGTCACGCTTGTGGCTGTCTTTTTGTTGCGCAATCGCAGCGGCCGGTGCTCGAAGAATTGGCAAAGGCTTTAACAGTGGTGATGTAAGCGTATGTAATTCTTAGGGAAATAAACTTGAACAGACTTTCTTTTAGAAACAAAAACTGAATTTTTTTTTATTCACAAAATTCACAGTTCAACTTGAGAATTAAACACACACACACAAAGTAACGGTTAAACGCACAACAAAAACACGTCTTTTACTGCCTCGCGTTTCTTATTCCAACCTCCACTAGCACACACTGACTTCGTTCATTATGACAGACCAGATCATGGTTTCATCAGAAACACTCTTCTTTCCGCGCCGTTACCTTGGAAACACATACTCCCATCCAAAAAAAAATAATTTCCAAATGGTATAGGCACTCCGTGGCAAGGGCGTGCAGAGAATTGCTAAGTTTATTTATCAAAACAAATATGAAGCCTAGTGCTGGAACAATGTATTGTGAATACATAACATATGCACAACAGTTGGCAGCACTAGAAGACACTAGAGTTAATAGTATCGGTGCATTACATTTATCGAAACAATTAAAATGTGCATACTTTTTTATTTCGCCTTAACTAATTCCCCATTTTGTTTCTTATTTGAACAAATATTGCATTGACTTTATTTGTATACGTTCGTACAACTTTGCCTGCCTGTTATTTCATTTGAATTACTAACCGTTTCCACCTATATAACGGTCAGGTCGCCCCGTACGTTGACCTCTCGGTAATCATTTGCACAAGTTTGAATCTTGCCCGCTCAACATTGCCATTATCCCTGAAGAATGCAAGGCAACAGACTTCTTTTGTCTTCTTCTTTGCAGTCCATACATGTTCAGGTATACACATATCTTCTTATCTTGTCCCATTTTACTTAATACAAATATATTTCCGAAGTATTTGTTTTTTTAGAAAGCTTTTGTCAAGTCTGTGTAACAAGTTTGCACACGTTATCCCTCCCATGTCCTATCTCTGATGAAGCTTGGATTTAGCACAATTATTTCTTTTAACTGGCAAAACAAGAATCGAGGGGAAAAAAGTATTGACCGATTAGTTAATTAACTTTTGGTAATTACTTTTTTTTTGTTTGGTATCTCCAACAAGGGTAAGAAATTGTCCTTGGCTGATAAGGTGGTATAAGTTGAGTTAGTCCCCTTTCTACTTTGTCGAGAGAAAAGTTTGAAACTAAAAATAGATAACTATAAAACTTAGTTTCATAAGCATTTCCCTGGCACAGTGGTTAGTGCATTCTCCTGAGGTGGCCTTATTTTTTTAATTTTTAAATGCATTTAAAAAGCGATCACTCAGCCCCTTCTTTCTCCTCCTCAACAATTTCCAACTAGTCCAGACTAGTGATAGGATTATATCATATTGCGAAAACTAAAATCATTAAATTACGCTAAAAACAATTGGTAAAAAATGTTTAATTACATGATTGATTTTAACTAATTAATACAGCTACGCTTAATGTAAGCTTTTTATATTTTTTTTTTATATTTTCTTGTTTAATTTCCTTTTTTTTAGTACTATGTATTTCACGTCATTTCAAAAAGAAATGATTTAAAAGTAGAGTTATCCGATAAAAATTCCGTCCATTCTATCAATTCCTCGTCCCCCCCTCCTTTCCTTCCACTCATACATTTCTCCCCTTGTGTTCAAAACTTGGCGGGACGATCATTTCTTTTTGTACATTTCTGGGTAGAAAGAAGGAAGTCTTAAGTACATACTAACTGTGACTCCATTGTTTGCAGTGGAATAGTTATTGGTCACTTTCTGACCATTTCTTGAGTGTTCTAACAGGAACATTCATAAGAGATCAAAGTGAGTTTGTTGGTACACATACTGCTCGCTCGTGTTTACACATTGTCTTACATACAGACAACCCTATCACATTTACATCAGTGAACATGAATGGACCAATACGAGATTATTACCATTAACAGACTGTAAAAGAAACTAGAGGAACTTTAGTCGACTTGATTTTATTAAACAAAACTGCCCGATAGGGTTTTCGTTTCCCTGATAAAACTGCCCACAAGTTACCTTCTATAGCTATTGGTCTTGGCTTAACATGCACTAATTCTTTCCTTGCAATGGGGAAAAAAATATATTATCATCTGTAATATTCATCTATTTGTAAATATTCTAAGTTAGGTCTACTTGCATCTGCATACTTTGCAAATTCCACATTTTAATGCATTGTACATTTGTACTTCCACATTTTTTGTGGAGATAATAATAAGTATTTGCATGATTATTGTTCGTATTATTTTCCTGCTTAGCCATCTCCTTTCTAACAAAAACACACACGCACAGGTCGTTTGTCTGCATGCATAGCATTATAGGTATGTTCGCTGTACTCCACCGTGCCTGCTAACTGGACTAATTGACAAACTAAATTAAGATCGTGCCAGTGTTTCCTCGCTAACAACCTGCACTCCAATGCTCTCCCTTGTCGTGCACAGTTGTTGTTTTTTTTTCCTCCCGAGGAGTTGTCAACGCCGACTGACGAAGACCCATAAATTACATAATAGCGTTGTCTGCTGGAGTAGAACTAGTTTGTCATTTAATGACGTTGTCTACTAGACTAGAGCTATTCGTCTTTGTGTGTCCCCGTCTGTCTTGCCGGCGTGAGAGTTGACTAAGGAACACAATTTAACTCACAGTGCAACTGTCCTATTCAGTTCAACTTGCACATTCAACTTGCAAGTTCCCATTAGGATTAGGGTGTTTTTTTTTTTACTGTTTTTTTTTTCCACCTGTGTACACTTCATGAACACAACACTAAGTAGATGTGCAGACTATTAAATCATTTCTATTGAACATAGGAGAAGAAGAAACTCTTATTTGTGTTGTTTTTGTCTCCAATACTTGAGATATCACGTGATAGTTGAAGAATGAAAGAAACAGACCAACCACTTGGTTTGATGTAAATCTATATTGAACAAGTCTAGTAGGTTCTTTAGTGAGTTTTGTCTTGTCTTAGAATTGTGTCTTTGTCCAGTCTTAGATTTGTGTCTTTGTCCAGTCTCTAGTGCCGGGTCACGCTCGTCAATTTACCTAAATCCTGATAATAGGCTCATCACCCCTTCTCTCTGTTTACTCCTCTCTCTCTCTCTCTCTCTCTCTCTCTCTCTCTCTCTC